>OY726531.1:4876856-5171049 GCA_963383655.1 Bathymodiolus septemdierum
ACACACTAGTAGTCTAAACAGTTCGTCAGAGATCAGACCAATCATTCGCATCATGTCGTCAATCAAAAGTCACACACACTAGTAGTCTAAACAGTCAGTCAGATATCAGACAATCATTATCATGTCGTCAATCAAAGGACACACAAATTAGTAGTCTAAACACTCAGTCAGAGACCAGATCATTGACTTTGTGTTGTCAATCAAAGGTCACGCACACTAGTAGTCTAAACAGTCAATGAGAGATCAGACCAATCATTAACATCACGTCAAATACAGTTCACACACACTAGTAGTCTAAACAGTCCGTCAGAGATCAGACCAATCATTAACATCATGTCGTCAATCAAAGGTCACACACAACTAGTAGTTTAAGCAGTCAGTCAGAGATAAGGCAATTATTAACATCACGTTGTCAATCAAAGGTCACACAAACTAGTAGTCTAAACAGTCAGTGAGCGATCAGACCAATCATTAACATCATGTCGTCAATCAAAGGTCACACACATTAGTAGTCTAAACACTCAGTCAGAGACCAGATCATTAACTTTGTGTTGTCAATTAAAGGTCACGCACACTAGTAGTCTAAACAGTCAGTCAGAGACCAGAACATTAACTTTGTGTTGTCAATCAAAGGTCACGCACACTAATAGTCTAAACAGTCAATGAGAGATCAGACAAATCATTATCATCACGTTGTCAAATACAGGTCACACACACTAGTAGTCTAAACAGTCCGTCAGAGATCAGACCAATCATTCGCATCATGTCGTCAATCAAAGGTCACACACACTAGTAGTCCAAACAGTCAGTCAGATATCAGACAATCATTAACATCATGTCGTCAATCAAAGGACACACAAATTAGTAGTCTAAACACCCAGTCAGAGACCAGATCATTAACTTTGTGTTGTCAATCAAAGGTCACGCACACTAGTAGTCTTAACAGTCAGTGAGAGATCAGACCAATCATTAACATCACGTTGTCAATTACAGGTCTCACACATTAGTAGTCTAAAACAGTCAGTCAGAGATCAGAACAATCATTAACATCACGTTGTCAATCAAAGGTTACACACATTAGTAGTCTAAACAGTCAGTCAGAGATCAGACAATCATTAATATCATGTTGTCAATCAAAGGTCACACACATTAGTAATCTAAATAATCAGTCAGTGATCTGATTAATCACTAACATCATGTCGTCAATCAGAAGTCACACAGATTAGTAGTCTAAACAGTCAGTCGAAGATCAGACCAATCATTAGCATCACGTTGTCAATCAAAGGATATTCACATTAGTAGTCCAAACATCAGTCGGAGATCAGAACAATAATTAACATCATGTCGTGCATCACAGGTCGCACACACTAGTAGTCTAAACAGTCAGTCAGAGATCTGGTGAATCATTACGATCATGTCGTTAATCAAAGGTAACACACACTAGCTGTCTAAACCGTCAGCAAGAGATCAGACCAATCATTAACATTATGTCGTCCATCAAAGGTCACACACACTAGTAGTCTAAACAGTCAGTCAGAGGTCAGAACAATCATTAACATCACGTTCTCAATCAAAGGTCACACACATTAGTAGTCTAAACAGTCAGTCAAAGATCAGACAATCATTATAATCATGTCATCAATCAAAGGTCACACACAACTAGTGTTCTAAGCAGTCAGTCAGATATCAGACAATCATTAACATCATGTCGTCAATCAAAGGACACACAAATTAGTAGTCTAAACACTCAGTCAGAGACCAGATCATTAACTTTGTGTTGTCAATCAAAGGTCACGCATATTAGTAGTCTAAACAGTCAGTGAGAGATCAGACCAATCATTAACATCACGTTGCCAATTACAGGTCACACACACTAGTAGTCTAAACAGTCCGTCAGAGATCAGACCAATCATTCGCATCATGTTGTCAATCAAAGGTCACATACAACTAGTAGTCTAAGCAGTCAGTCAGATATCAGACCAATCATTAACATCATGTCGTCATTCAAAGGACAAACAAATTAGTAGTCTAAACACTCAGTCAGAGACCAGAGCATTACCTTTGTGTTGTCAATCAAAGGTCACGCATACTAGTAGTTTAAACAGTCAGTGAGAGATCAGACCAATCATTAACATCACGTTGTCAATTACAGGTCACACACACTAGTAGTCTAAACAGTACGTCAGAGGTCAGACCCAATCATTAGCATCATGTCGTCAATCAAAAGTCACACACAACTAGTAGTCTAAGCAGTCAGTCAGATATTAGACAATCATTAACATCATGTCAATCAAAGGACACACAAATTAGTAGCCTAAACACTCAGTCAGAGACCAGATCATTAACTTTGTGTTGCCAATCAAAGGTCACGCACACTAGTAGTCAAAACAGTCAGTGAGAGATCAGACCAATCATTAACATTACGTTGTCAATTATAGGTCACACACATTAGTAGTCTAAAACAGTCAGTCAGAGATCAGAACAATCATTAACATCACGTCAATCAAAGGTCACACACATTAGTAGTCTAAACAGTCAGTCAGATATCAGACAATCATTAATATCATGTTGTCAATCAAAGGTCAAACACATTAGTATTCTAAATAGTCAGTCAGTGATCTGACTAATCACTAACATCATGTCGTCAATCAGAGGTCACACAGACTAGTAGTCTAAACAGTCAGTCGGAGATCAGACCAATCATTAGCATCACGTTGTCAATCAAAGGATATTCACACTAGTAGTGCAAACATCAGTCAGAGATCAGAACAATCATTAACATCATGTCGTCCATCACAGGTCACACACACTAGTAGTCTAAACAGTCAGTCAGAGATCTGGTGAATCATTAACATCCTGTCGTTAATCAAAGGTAACACACACTAGCAGTCTAAACAGTCAGCCAGAGATCAGACCAATCATTAACACTATGTCGTCCATCAAAGATCACACACACACTAGTGGTCTAAACAACAAGTCAATCTACATGTACAATTTTCACGCCTAGCAGAAGTTCCCCCGAAAACACAGCAGAAGAAAACTTTAATGATACCAAAGAGTTAATCAGAAGCCACAAATCAAACCACAGACAATACAATGTCTAAAAGAAAAAGACAAACATTGATATACAAATCATTATACATAAAACTAAAGATTGAAGGACAAGAAATCACACTATAGAAGTAGTGGGGGGTGTTCAGTCGCTGCTGAAGGGTTAAGTATTACCTGCACCATTAGTCACATCCATAGCGTTTCTCTTGTTGCAAACCATGCGATTTAATAGTCATCAATGTGGTAGCTGATCGCTCTGATAGACCATCCTGTTACACAATAAGCCTAACACACAAAGTACCAGAACCCTAGAGGAGAAAAGGACTGATCCGGGTACAAAGTGTAACAACAATAAACAAAATAGATATAAAATTTAGTGCACATGTTCTGGAACAACCTTCAACATGTGACGCTCAAAATCTAAAGATTGAAAAGCCAAATAATTCCATGTTTTAGGAGAAATAAAATCAAAGGGGCTCAACAAGACAGACAAATTGGCTAAGGTCACCTATACCGGAGGGAGAAATCCAAAGGGGCTCAACAAGATAGACAAATTGGCTAAGGTCACCTATGCCGGAGGGAGAAAACCAAAGGGGCTCAACAAGATAGACAAATTGGCTAAGGTCACCTATGCCGGAGGGAGAAAACCAAAGGGGCTCAACAAGATAGACAAATTGGTTAAGATCACCTATTCTGGAGGGAGAAAACCAAAGGGGCTCAACAAGATAGACAAATTGGCTAAGGTCACTTAAACCGGAGGGAGAAAACCAAAGGGGCTCAACAAGATAGACAAATTGACTAAGGTCACCAATACCGGAGGGAGAAAACCAAAGGGGCTCAACAAGATAGACAAATTGACTAAAGTCACCTAAACCGGCGGGAGAAATCCAAAGGGCCTCAACAAGATAGACAAATTGGCTAAGGTCACCTATACCGGAGGGAGAAAACCAAAGGGGCTCAACAAGATAGACAAATTGGCTAAGGTCACCAACAACGGAGGGAGAAAACCAAAGGGGCTCAACAAGATAGACAAATTGACTAAGGTCACCTAAACCGGAGGGAGAAATCCAAAGGGCCTCAACAATATAGACAAATTGGCTAAGGTCACCTATGCCAGAGGGAGAAAACCAAAGGGGCTCAACAAGATAGACAAATTGGCTAAGGTCACCTATGCTGGAGGGAGAAAACCAAAGGGGCTCAACAGGATAGACCAATTGGCTAAGGGCAGCTATATTGGAGGACGAAAACCAAAGGGCCTCAACAAGATACACAAATTGGCTAAGGTCAGCTATATCGGAGGACGAAAACCAAAGGGCCTCAACAAGATAGACAAATTGGCTAAGGTCACCTATGCCGGAGGGAGAACACCAAAGGGGCTCAACAAGATAGACCAATTGGCTAAGGTCACCAATACCGGCGGGAGAAAACTAAAGGGGTTCAACAAGATAGACAAATTGGCTAAGGTCACCTATGCCGGAGGGAGAAAACCAAAGGGGCTCAACAAGATAGACAAATTGGCTAAGGTCAGCTATATTGGAGGAAAAAAACCGAAGGGCCTCAACAAGATAGACAAATTGACTAAGGTCATCTATGCCGGAGGGTGAAAACCAAAGGGGCTCAACAAGATAGACAAATTGGCTAAGGTCACCTATACGGAGGGAGAAAACCAAAGGGGCTCAACAAGATAGACAAATTGGCTAAGGTCAGCTATAGCGGATGGAGAAAACCAAAGGGGCTCAACAAGATAGACAAATTGGCTAAGGTCACCTATACCGGAGGGAGAAAACCAAAGGGGCTCAACAAGATAGACAAATTGGCTAAGGTCAGCTATATTGGAGGGAGAAAACCAAAGGGGCTCAACAAGATAGAAAAATTGGCTAAGGTCACCAATGCCGGAGGGAGAAAACCAAAGGGGCTCAACAAGATAGAAAAATTGGCTAAGGTCACCTATAGCGGATGGAGAAAACCAAAGGGGCTCAAGAGGATAGACAAATTGGCTAAGTTCACCAATACCGAAGGGAGAAAACCAAAGGGGCTCAACAATATAGACAAATTGGCTGAGGTCACCTAAACCGGAGGGAGCAAACCTTAGTTTAATAATAATTACTTTATTTAGGAACTGTAAATTTCAGTATTAAATAAATATAATAAAACATGTGAGTCCCGAAGAATTGACTACTGGGCGGATGATACCCTCGGGGACTAATAATACACCAACAGAGATATCAACCCAGAGATAGCAATACAAACGTAGATATCAATTTTAGTGAGCAAGGCATTTTTCTGGAATAACCTTCAGTACGCTCAAAATCTCTAGCATAAGCAAATTAAATAAAACAAACACATGGACAAAAAATTGGAAAGTCTTAGGTGGAGACCTGACAGCAGAAGGGAGGTATATGTTTAAGATCTGGTACTAAATGTGTGAGGTTGAGTTTTTGGAATGGTGTGCAAATTTAGGGGAAGGGCGGAAAGCTCTCAGAACTGACAAGCAGTAAGCAATTTACTTCAAGACAAACAAGTGTATCTCATTATTAGCTGAAATTGCTTGAGTCCATGCTAATAGATCAGCTTTTCAAAATTGTAGTAAAAAAGGTGTGGAGGAGTCGGGATTACGCCTGTCCTATCCCACCTTTGCACCCCGTCTCTTTTCCGCCAGTACAGGAAAAAAAGCCACACATGAAAAATAAAAACATAGAAAACCAATAATAAAGATAATTATATATATATGAGCACTGAACAAAAGCTAGGTAGTAGAAAGTTCTGTTTTAATTTGTTTTTAGTCAAATCTAGATGTTATCATATGTCAGCTAGGGTTGTCCTAATATCATCATATAATCGCATTGAGGTTTTTCACGGTGAAATACTAGACTTAGTTTATTGGAAGGTAATGCCACGTGGGTAATTTCAATTCGGGTAATAAAGAACAAACTCATGATCAGTGAGTGAGTGATTGTTGCTTAGCGCCTATTGGGCAATATTGCATCTATAACAGGACAAAAACAAATTATATTTCAATGAGATGAGCATGGCATCTGGTTTGTACTATATCAACATGCTTTATTGGATTTGCATAGTGCTAGCTCATTGAAACAACAGTCTGCTGGTAGACATGTCGATCTATTTTGGCATATTACTCAGATTCCGAAACAACAAGTTTGTATTATTTGTCATTCGTGCTGTGCAGCTTACATTTGTAGACGAGAAGCACCACATACCAGTTTTATAGTCTACTCCACTCGAGATTAGGGTGCTAACCATTACACGACCGATTTGGTCATCATCATGATTATCATGATCATCATCGTCATCTCATCAAAGTAAAACTTGTTCTTGCCATGCTATAGCTGTAAAAGTACTGATGTGGCGATAAGCAGTAATCGCTCACTCACTTTATGATTTTATATTATAATTCTTTCTGGGATTGGACATGCTTGAGTTCACCGCCACGATATAACTGAAATATTGTTGAAAGGGGTGTTGCACACCATAAACTTAATCTAGACTTGTTTGTGCTGTTTCCTATAGCTGGTATTGCATGATTAAGATGTTAGCTGTACTAAACGACAATCAACGTTATATCACTCCATAGGCTGTGGTTCATGTCCCACGTTCCGCCAATAGAGGGTTGATGTAAACAATGGAGCTACTGAACATGAAACGAGTCGCTGACACATTTTATCAGATAGGATTGATCGAGTACAACTCGCCACGATCAGTACCGAACTAACAAACCGTTATTGGCAACCCGCATAAATATCCTAAAAATAATTTATTTATATTTTCCCTTTAATTATTTATACAGCCTATTTATAATTGAAATACAAATTGAAGTTAACTGGCTTTATAAAACCAAAATATGGGATCATATTCATAGGTTAGTAAGCACTCTATTATTTTTTTAGGAAATATTTCATTTTAATAATTAAAAAAATAATCCATTTTGTTCTACACATTTTCCTTTATTGAATATTTAAATCAACACAACAAAACCGTCAAATGCATGTTCACATTCAGAATATGAAAAAGGGACATATTTTCAATAGATAAAAGCATTTTGGGACATTTATGAAAAACACACTAAAATGTAACAAGAACAATACAAATTTTCACAATTTTCAATATTATTCTAAACTCTGATACACAAAAATTAGTAATTACCTCAATATTTAAATGGATGCACATTACAATATCGGTTTACACTTGTATGGATTTGTTTTTAATGTATTCCTTATTCGTAGGGCACGTTTTCAAAACTGCGCAGCAAAGAAACAGGTGCACTTTGGTTTCAAAGCATACCCTTATCCTTAGAATATACCCTTGGTTAACTGGACAATATCTGCTTCCAAATAGGTGTGCCACCCACACCCAAACTCAAGTAGGAAGGGTAATTTCACCCAGCTCCTACGCCCATGTATTGGCATTAGTGAGGTTCAAACTGCAGACTCCCACAGAACACTTGAGTTTATCACAGCCCGGATTTGTAGTCGTGTTTTTGTTGCTCAATCTTCAGTTTTATGTGTATTCGTAATTTGTTGTCAGACATTAAATATTTGTCTTTTTGTTTTGCAATACCAGTATATGTATATCATGTCTTGCTATAGAAGTAATATATTGACCTTTAAGACTAATTACCAATCAAATAGCTATTAATCTGTAGTGTATAACAATCGAAGATGCTCAAATCGGAGTTGGATTAAGTAACTATCTCGAGAAATTATCTCACTTTGATTTCTGCACTCCTTTTTAGCGAAATCAATTATATGGACGTGAATAAATGATAGTGTTAGTATTTAATTGATGGTAAGCTGATGTTGAATTTGTTAAAAACATATACATTGATTTAGCGTATACGATTTAAATTCTATTTTTGCAATTGAATTTCACGAATTATGTTTTCACGGTGAAAAGGTGTTACCAATTTTATTTAATGCCCATAAACGCCTTATTTGATTCTTCCTATTATATAATTTGCATACGGTTCCTAAATAATGTATTTAGTAATAAAACTAAGGTTCTCCTTCCTAGTGATAGATCCCATTTAGACCGTTTGGTTTACTTGATCACAAAACATTGAGCGTACTTGATGAAGGTTATTCTACTTGATGAAGGTTATTCCAGAAACACATCGTGCGGACTAAGTTTTATATCCACGTGTTTTTTCGATGCATTTGTACACAGGTCTCTTGATATAACCCCGTTGAAAATACCGTGTCAGTCAGGGTCGACATTTTGTGAAATTCTCATTGATTGCATTAGGGCGACACCTAGCAGATGCAACATTCGTTGCTACTAGGCACAGATCGAATTTGCATGCAAATAACTAACCTTGTAAGATAAAAGTAAAATTAGCTTACACTAAGTGTTTACTTCAGACCTACACACATAGCTATTAATAGATTGCATGTCATCGTGGCATTATCACGGGGGAGGGGGGTATATGTTGTAGATTTTATACAGCTTGTTGGTTATATACAGTATATTATCATCACGGGGAGGTATCTGTTGTAGATGTTATACAGCTTGATAGTTATATGCAGTATATTATTATCACGGGGAGGTATCTGTTGTAGATGTTATACAGCTTGATAGTTATATACAGTATATTATCATCACGGGGAGGTATCTGTTGTAGATGTTATACAGCTTGATAGTTATATACAGTATATTATCATCACGGGGAGGTATCTGTTGTAGATGTTATACAGCTTGATAGTTATATACAGTATATTATTATCACGGGTAGGTATCTGTTGTAGATGTTATACAGCTTGATAGTTATATACAGTATATTATCATCACGGGGAGGTATATGTTGTAGATGTTATACAGCTTGTTAGTTATATACAGTATATTATTATCACGGGGAGGTATGTGTTGTAGATGTTATACAGCTTATTTATATACAGTATATTATTATCACAGGAAGGTATCTGTTGTAGATGTTATACAGCTTTGTTGGTTATATACAGTATATTATCATCACGTGGAGGTATCTGTTGTAGATGTTATACAGCTTTGTTGGCTATATACTGTATATTATTATCACGGGGAGGTATCTGTTGTAGATGTTATACAGCTTGATAGTTATATACTGTATATTATTATCACGGGGAGGTATCTGTTGTAGATGTTATACAGCTTGATAGTTATATACAGTATAGTATTATCACGGGGAGGTATATGTTGTAGATGTTATACAGCTTGATAGTTATATACAGTATATTATTATCACGGGGAGGTATATGTTGTAGATGTTATACAGCTTGTTGGCTATATACAGTATATTATCATCACGCGGAGGTGTATTGTGTAGATGTTATCCAACTTGTTAGTTATATACAGTATATTATTATCATGGGGAGGTATCTGTTGTAGATGTTATACAGCTTAGTTATATACAGTATATTATTATCACGGGGAGGTATATGTTGTAGATGTTATCCGGCTTGTTAGTTATATACAGTATATTATTATTACGGGAGGTATATGTTGTGAATGTTATACAGCTTGTTGGCTATATACAGTATATTATTATCACGGGGAGGTATATGTTGTAGATGTTATACAGCTTAGTTATATACAGTATATTATTATCACGGGGAGGTATCTGTTATAGATGTTATACAGCTTGTTGGTTATATAAGGTATAGTATTATCACGGGGAGGTATATGTTGTAGATGTTATACAGCTTGTTAGTTATATACAGTATATTATTATCACGGGGAGGTATTTGCTATAGATGTTATACAGCTTGTTAGTTATATACAGTATATTATTATCACGGGGAGGTATATGTTGTAGATGTTATACAGGTTAGTTATATACAGTATATTATTATCACGGATAGGTATCTGTTGTAGATTCTATACAGCTTTGTTGGTTATATACAGTATATTATTATTACGGGTAGGTATCTGTTGTAGATGTTATACAGCTTGTTGGTTATATGCAGTATATTATTATCACGGGGAGGTATCTGTTGTAGATAATATGCAGCTTGTTAGTTATGTACAGTATATTATTATCACGGGGAGGTATCTGTTGTAGATGTTATATAGCTTAGTTATATACAGTATATTATTATCACGGGGAGGTATATGTTGTAGATGTTATATAGCTTAGTTAGCTATATACCGTATATTATAATCACGGGAGATGTTTGTTGTAGATGTTATGCAGCTTGTTGGTTATATACAGTATATTATTATCACGGATAGGTATCTGTTGTAGATGCTATGCAACTTTGTTGGTTATATACAGTATATTATTATCACGGGTAAGTATCTGTTGTAGATGTTATACAGCGTGTTGGTTATATGCAGTATATTATTATCACGGGGAGGTATCTGTTGTAGATGTTATACAGCTTTGTTGGTTATATACAGTATATAATTATCACAGGGAGGTATATGTTGTAGATGCTATCCAGCTTGTTTGCTATATACAGTATATTATTATCACGGGGAGGTATATGTTGTAGATGTTATCCAGCTTAGCTATATACAGTATATTATTATCACGGGGAGGTATATGTTTTAGATGTTATACAGCTTGTTGGTTATATACAGTATATTATTATCACAGGGAGGTATATGTTATAGATGTTATCCGGCTTGTTAGTTATATACAGTATATTATTATCACGGGGAGGTATATGTTGTAGATGTTATACAGCTTGTTAGTTACATACAGTATATTATTATCACGGGGTGGTATCTGTTGTAGATGCTATGCAGCTTATTTATATACAGTATATTATTATCACGGGGAGGTATCTGTTGTAGATGTTATCCGACTTGTTAGTTATATACAGTATATTATCATTACGGGGAGGTATATGTTGTAGATGCTATACAGCTTTGTTGGTTATACACAGTATATTATTATCACGGGGAGGTATCTGTTGTAGATGTTATACAGCTTGTTAGTTATATGCAGTATATTATTATCACGGGTTGGTATCTGTTGTAGATGTTATACAGATTGTTGGTTATATGCAGTATATTATTTTCACGGGGAGGTATCTGTTGTAGATGTTATACAGCTTGTTGGTTATATACAGTATATTATTTTCACGGGGAGGTATATGTTGTAGATGTTATCCAGCTTGTTGGTTATATACAGTATATTATTATCACGGGGGGGTATCTGTTGTAGATGTAATACAGCTTAGTTATATACAGTATATTATTATCACTGGGAGGTATATGTTGTAGATGGTATACAACTTGTTAGTTATATACAGTATATTATAATCAAGGGGAGATGTTTGTTTTAAATGTTATACAGCATATTGGTTATATACAGATTATTATTATAACCGGGAGGTTTCTGTTGTAGATGTTTCTCAGCTTGTTAGTTATATACAGTATATTATCATCACGGGGAGGTATCTGTTGTAGATGCTATACAGCTTGTTTGTTATATACAGTATACCATGAAGTGTTTTACTTTCTTAAATGTTTGTATTTTTCTTAATAGAGTCAGATCGCAAAGTATGTTGAAAAGTGTTTGTGGAGAGCTAAGTTATGTTTTTAAATTAAATTTTATTATATGGAAGCTAATAAATATTATCCAGTTAATGAAATGGTGAATATGTGTGGTTTGAACCCGAAAGTGGATTTGGATTTGTTTTTGCGCATTGTTTTGCGTTGTCTTTGGCCATGGAATGTCAATTTAGTAAACTTGACCCCCTCTCTTTCCGGCCCAGTCCTACAAATTGCTTCCCACTTTCCGGTTCAGTCTTAAAGACACCCCCCCCCCCCCACACACACACACACACCGACTGTATGGTTCACTCCTACTGCTTACACACCTCACCTTCCGGGTTACTCCGACGTCACTGAAAGTAATAGCTTTACACATACTCATGCAGGAACGATGTTTTAATGTATTTTAAAGGAACATTTCTTTGTTGATAGTATGTGGTCTCAAATTATAAATAATGCAGAGTGTGCAGGAGCGACCAGGGGTATTATTATCTGAAATGATATCACTCATGATAATTTGATTTCATTCAATGCAAATGTGAAAACAATTTAATTTCACTCAATGCAATCGTTCAAATTTAATTTCACTCAATTCACTCGTGATAATATTAAATGAGATTCCAAATGATAATCACAGTCAGAACATGTTGATTAATAAAACATTATCATAATACAACAACCTCTGATATCAGTGTCATTTATACAGTCCGCCAAATTGTTGGTTTTTTTGTACGACAAGAATTTGAAATGTGGTTATCGTCTATCATAGTCTTGAAATGAAATACTAAATATTATTGATATAAATCATAGAGTAAAACTAGAGAAAGTTGATCAGGTGATCAGAGATACTCCGCATTCCAAATTGTGAATGAGGCAATGAAAGGAATGAAACATGTTGTGATTTATCTGACAACTTATTCATTTCATGGCAATCATAACTCGTGAAAGGTTAATGTCAATTCCACCATATCCAACTTAACCTGTATTTTATTATCCACAGCAATTGTTTAAGTTTGAAAAGATTTTGGTTGAGCTTTACTTTTATTTTCATCCAGAAACCTTTAAAGTCCCTATCTTCTAAGAGAAAAAGGACATTAATTCATCAACGGTAAATGTCAATTTCATCATAATCGAATTAATCTGTATTTTATGATACATCGCATTGTGTTAAAGTTTGAAAAGATTTGGTTGAGCCATACTTTAAATATCATCCGGAAACCTAAAAAGTCCCTATTTTCTAAGAGAAAAAGGGCAATAACTCATAAACGGTAAATGTGAAATACACCGTAATCAAAATTAACCTGTATTTCATTGTACACAGCAATGTGTGAAAGTTTGAAAAGATTTGTTTGAGCGGTACTTTAATTGTTATCCGGAAACGAAACGTGTGACGTACGGACGGACGAACGGACACGAAGATCCCTATATGCCCCAGACTCTCGTCGAGCGGGGATATGAAAACAGCAGTACCAAGTTTCATCAATGTTTCGAATCAGACCTGTTGCTTATATATATATCTATTACTGCAATTTGATAATTTTCATAAAAACAAAGTTTCCCCTCCACCAGGAATAGGTAACTTTAATGTTCATCTTTATTTTATATCCAGTTCTTATCTAATAAGAGGGAATGTTTGGGTTAATAAAACTAGGTTAACCCCGTCACTTTTTATTGAAGTGTTTGTACCAGGCCAGGAGATGAAGCGGCCTCTGTTTCTCTGGTTTTGCTAATAGATTTTGAACATGTTTAGACAGTTTGATATATTTGTTTCCAATACCAATGGCAAATACACAATGCATTATTTATAAAACCTACATTTAACATTTACTATCACGAGAAGGATATGTTATTTACCAATTTGTTTTCCCTATAAAATTTTACTATTATATTACAATTTATTTACTATGCAATTTGTCATAAATTAACGATCCCTGATCTACTCTATTACATAATTCTTAATAAATTACATCAACATTCCACAAATTTGAAGGAATGATTAAAAAAAAGTATCCGAATTGTCTAGATTTACTATAAAATAAAACCATGCATATTATTTTAAAACGAAAATGATGTTTATCAAAGGATTTGCTATATTGAAATGAGATTCAATGAGATAAAGAAAACGGTATCAGATATAGGTATGTGTGTATGAGTTTATGTAAACATGTACAATGAAAGCTTTAGTAATTGGCATTCATAACATGTACAACTAGCCAATATTCACTTTTGAACGGAGTGCATTATTTAGTAATTTTATTTATGTAAAAGAGTAAAGAAATCACTAGACTTGATATATGTCCCTTTCTAAATAATTCGATCGCCACCATGACTTGATTGATTTGTTTGTTTACTTGTTTGTTTATTTGATGATGTTGAATGTCACTTTCAACAATATTTCAGTTATATCGCGGCAGTCAGTTTTATTGGTGGAGGTAACCGGAGTACCCGGAGAAAACCACCGACCTGTCGCAAGTCACTGACAAACTTTATCACATAATGTTGATTGTTATGTAATATCTGTGTCACAAATAATCACGATATGTTCCACTTGTCGTAAACTCTTCCCGGTCCTTTCCTCATTCATGACTTATTACCAGGTTTGTAACTAGATTAACACGACAGGTGCCACTAGTGGAGCAGGAACTGCTTACCCCTCCGAAGCACCTGCGTTCACCCCCGGTTTATAGTTGATTTCGTGTTCCTCGATTTATATTTATGTGTATGTTATGTAGATCGTTGTTTGTCCTTTTGTCTTTTTTTTTCGCCATTGTGTTGTCTATTCTTCTTCGGTTTACGGATTATGATTACCTCTTTGTTATTGTCAAACTCTTCTTCCTCTGTTGATTGATGCATTTACTTTCATGTTGCATTAAAGTACCCATATTTTATTATAACAACTAACAATAAAATACATTTAGCATACAGACAAATCCATAATACTTATCAAAAGTATATTGCACTTGCTATTTCATTTATTATTGCATTAAATAAAAATAATCTACAATAACTATTCAACTCAGGCAAAATAAATCCCTCCACCCGTACCCCAACCCCCTGCTGAGACGCCCCTAAATAATATATTGCATTCATTTTACAAAGCATATCAGTTGCTAGATATTTAATAGCAATTGTTCTGGAACTGTCGTTTAAAATAAACTCTCCCTATCATTTAGCATGACAGCAAGTCAATCTTAGTGAACGTGGAAGACAACATCAATCTGTATCTGAAGCTATTGTATTACACACAGATTGATGTTGTTCTACATCATCTTACACGCACTGTGAAATGTTCAGCTTGACAATAATGAGTTATTGTTCTACATCATCTTACGCTCACTGTGAATTCTTCAGCATGAGAATAATGAGTTATTGTTCAATAACGACCAGTCAACAATTGTTTCAGCTATATCATGGCGAGAACAAATTAATCTACATTTTTTTCAGATGTTGAAGATTATCATTGCAGCACCAATGCGATTCAGCACGAGTATGAATTACACTTTAAAGAATTTAATGAGACAAAGCGGTTTGTTCTGCAAGTAACTGGCAGACTTAACATTTAACAAATAAACACAACATTACTTCATATCTGATAGATAAGTAATGAGAGTTCAGAATTAGAATATCAAGTACGGCTAATCTCAGATATATATGCTTCGTTTGTCGTCATCACAATTCCGTCCGTTCTTCATTCATGACTCATCACCAGGTTTATAGCAATTGTAGCACGACGGATTCCACTAGTGGGGAAGGAACTGCTTCCCATTGTGATTATCTGAGTTCACCCCGTTCGTATTGCTCGATCTTTTGTATTCTGTGTAGCTTTTAGTCGACCATTACGGATCGTCTTGTCCTTTTTCATAAGCCCATCTGTAAAGTACGATAACATTACTCTACCAGCTTCCCAACAATGAATACTGGCTAAGTAATATTAAAATGATGTAAGCAATCATTAAGTTGTCCATTTGTTATATACATATCACTTATAATTGGTCGATTTGTGTCAATAAAACATGTTATGCAATATCATTGGTCGATTTGTGTCAGTAAAACATGTGTTTCAATTACATTTGTCGACTTGTGGAAAATAAACATGTTACATTTAATCCATTTAATCAACTTTTTCAGACAAAGTCATGAAGCGTATTTGTCTTTGTAGAATTGTCAATGAATTTTCTACAGCAATCGAGATTATTATTAAAAGAAATCGCGAAGTTTTGTTTTACTTCCGCACACAGAAATATGAAATGTTGTTACGTTATATGTTGTGTACGTGTGTCATGGTTAATTTGTCTATCTACTAATACTATAACTACTCTTGAAGATCCTGCAAGAAATAATTCAAGTCGTAATCTTTCGTGTTCAAACCAAGAATAGTGCCAACGTTTAGAAGTGTTTTGCTTTGCATGCGTTCTATCAGATTCGGTCACAGCGATGTTACAGAACAGGTCCTCCTCGTCTTCATTCCCACAATCATTTAATGATGCCTCGATCTGGTTGTATTGAACTATGCCCTTTTGAATCATAGTATTTAGTGAGTTAAGTTTATGTGGATCTTTCAGTTGTTCTTTATGTGAAGACGGAACACACATTGTATCCATCAAGTGACACATCGGTGTTTGCCTTGCACTGATTGGACGAATACCTAAGCAGCACATAAGTGAATAAAAGAGAAGATCAATTCCATAACAGGTCAGAATCCAATCTCTAAGATTAAAACCGTCCATTCTCGCATTTATTTCTATCAAATTTGGTCCTGTCTTTGTCATTTTCATGTCAACATTAAATACTCCATCGACGAATCCTATTTCAGTACAGCACTGGTATGCAGCAGTCACAAGCTGATATAGGACCATAATCATCCCAAAGCGTTACACATCCATCAATGTTAAGTCCTTTCTCTTTTAGAATTTGTACTATAATTCACATGTAGTATATTTTATATAATACTACACATTGTTTCAGTTCTAATGTTAGATATTCACATGTAGTATACTTTATATAATGCTACACATTGTTTCAGTTCTAATGTTAGATATTCACATGTAATATACTTTATATCATACTACACATTGTTTCAGTTCTAATGTTAGATATTCACATGTAGTATACTTTTTATAATACTACACATTGTTTCACTTCTAATGTTAGATATTCACATGTAGTATACTTTATATAACACTACACTTTGTTTCAGTTCTAATGTTAGATATTCACATGTAGCATACTTTATATAATACTACACTTTGTTTCAGTTCTAATGTTAGATATTCACATGTAGCATACTTTATATAACACTACACTTTGTTTCAGTTCTAATGTTAGATATTCACATGTAGCATACTTTATATAATACTACACATTGTTTCAGTTCTAATGTTAGATATTCACATGTAGCATACTTTATATAATACTACACATTGTTTCACTTCTAATGTTAGATATTCACATGTAATATACTTTATATAATACTACACTTTGTTTCAGTTCTAATGTTAGATATTCACATGTAGTATACTTTATATAATACTACACATTGTTTCAGTTCTAATGTTAGATATTCACATGTAGTATACTTTATATAATACTACACTTTGTTTCAGTTCTAATGTTAGATATTCACATGTAGTATACTTTATATAATACTACACTTTGTTTCAGTTCTAATGTTAGATATTCACATGTAGTATACTTTATATAATACTACACTTTGTTTCAGTTCTAATGTTAGATATTCACATGTAGTATACTTTATATAATACTACACATTGTTTCGTTTCTAATGTTGGTATTCACAGGTAGTATAATTTATATAATACTACACATTGTTTTAGTTCTAATGTAAGATATTCACATGTAGTATACTTTATATAATATTACACATTGTTTCAGTTCTAATGTTAGATATTCACATGTAGTATACTTTATATAATATTACACATTGTTTCAGTTCTAATGTTAGATATTCACATGTAGTATACTTTATATAACACTACACATTGTTTCAGCTCTAATGTTAGATATTCACATGTAGTATACTTTATATAATACTACACATTGCTTAAGCTCTAATGTTAGATATTCACATGTAGTATACTTTATATAATACTACACATTGGTTCAGTTATAATGTTAGATATTCACATGTAGCATACTTTATATAATACTACACATTGTTTCAGTTCTAATGTTAGATATTCACAGTTACTATACTTTATATAATATTACACATTGTTTCAGTTCTAATGTTAGATATTCACATGTAGTATATTTTATATAATACTACACATTGTTTCACTTCTAATGTTAGATATTCACATGTAGTATACTTTATATAATACTACACATTGTTTCAGTTCTAATATTAGATATTCACAGTTACTATACTTTATATAATACTACACATTGTTTCACTTCTAATGTTTGATATTCACATGTAGTATACTTTATATAATACTACACATTGTTTCACTTCTAATGTTAGATATTCACATGTAGTATACATTATATAATACTACACATTGTTTCAGTTCTAATGTTAGATATTCACATGTACTATACTTTATATAATACTACACATTGTTTCACTTCTAATGTTAGATATTCACATGTAGTATACTTTATATAATACTACACATTGTTTCATTTCTAATGTTAGATATTGACATGTAGTATACTTTACATAATACTACACATTGTTTCAGTTCTAATGTTAGATATTCACATGTAGTATACTTTATATAATGCTACACATTGTTTCAGTTCTAATGTTAGATATTCACATGTAATATACTTTATATCATACTACATATTGTTTCAGTTCTAATGTTAGATATTCACATGTAGTATACTTTATATAATACTACACATTGTTTCACTTCTAATGTTAGATATTCACATGTACTATACTTTATATAATACTACACATTGTTTCATTTCAAGTATTAGATATTCACATGTAGTATACTTTATATAATACTACACATTGTTTCACTTCTAATGTTAGATATTCTCATGTAGTATACTTTATATAATACTACACTTTGTTTCAGCTCTAATGTTAGATATTCACATGTAGTATACTTTATATAATACTACACATTGTTTCAGTTCTAATGTTAGATATTTACATGTAGTATACTTTATATAATACAACACATTGTTTCAGTTCTATTTTTAGATATTCACATGTAGTGTACTTTATATAATACTACACATTGTTTCAGTTCTAATGTTAGATATTCACATGTAGTATACTTTATATAATACTACACATTGTTTCAGCTCTAATGTTAGATATTCACATGTAGTATACTTTATATAATACTACACATTGTTTCAGTTCTAATGTTAGATATTCACATGTAGTATACTTTATATAATACTACACATTGTTTCAGCTCTAATGTTAGATATTCACATGTAGTATACTTTATATAATATTACACATTGTTTCAGTTCTAATGTTAGATATTCACATGTAGTATACTTTATATAATACTACACATTGTTTCATTTCAAGTATTAGATATTCACATGTAGTATACTTTATATAATACTACACATTGTTTCACTTCTAATGTTAGATATTCACATGTAGTATACTTTATATAATACTACACATTGTTTCATTTCTAAAATTAGATATTGACATGTAGTATACTTTATATAATACTACACATTGTTTCAGTTCTAATGTTAGATATTCACATGTAGTATACTTTATATAATACTACACATTGTTTCACTTCTAATGTTAGATATTAACATGTAGTATACTTTATATAATACTACACATTGTTTCACTTCTAATGTTAGATATTCACATGTACTATGCTTTATATAATACTACACATTGTTTCATTTCAAGTATTAGATATTCACATGTAGTATACTTTATATAATACTACACATTGTTTCACTTCTAATGTTAGATATTCTCATGTAGTATACTTTATATAATACTACACATTGTTTCAGCTCTAATGTTAGATATTTACATGTAGTATACTTTATATAATACAACACATTGTTTCAGTTCTATTTTTAGATATTCACATGTAGTGTACTTTATATAATACTACACATTGTTTCAGTTCTAATGTTAGATATTCACATGTAGTATACTTTATATAATACTACACATTGTTTCAGCTCTAATGTTAGATATTCACATGTAGTATACTTTATATAACACTACACTTTGTTTCAGTTCTAATGTTAGATATTCACATGTAGCATACTTTATATAATACTACACTTTGTTTCAGTTCTAATGTTAGATATTCACATGTAGCATACTTTATATAACACTACACTTTGTTTCAGTTCTAATGTTAGATATTCACATGTAGCATACTTTATATAATACTACACTTTGTTTCAGTTCTAATGTTAGATATTCACATGTAGCATACTTTATATAATACTACACATTGTTTCACTTCTAATGTTAGATATTCACATGTAATATACTTTATATAATACTACACTTTGTTTCAGTTCTAATGTTAGATATTCACATGTAGTATACTTTATATAATACTACACATTGTTTCAGTTCTAATGTTAGATATTCACATGTAGTATACTTTATATAATACTACACTTTGTTTCAGTTCTAATGTTAGATATTCACATGTAGTATACTTTATATAATACTACACTTTGTTTCAGTTCTAATGTTAGATATTCACATGTAGTATACTTTATATAATACTACACTTTGTTTCAGTTCTAATGTTAGATATTCACATGTAGTATACTTTATATAATACTACACATTGTTTCGTTTCTAATGTTGGTATTCACAGGTAGTATAATTTATATAATACTACACATTGTTTTAGTTCTAATGTAAGATATTCACATGTAGTATACTTTATATAATATTACACATTGTTTCAGTTCTAATGTTAGATATTCACATGTAGTATACTTTATATAATATTACACATTGTTTCAGTTCTAATGTTAGATATTCACATGTAGTATACTTTATATAACACTACACATTGTTTCAGCTCTAATGTTAGATATTCACATGTAGTATACTTTATATAATACTACACATTGCTTAAGCTCTAATGTTAGATATTCACATGTAGTATACTTTATATAATACTACACATTGGTTCAGTTATAATGTTAGATATTCACATGTAGCATACTTTATATAATACTACACATTGTTTCAGTTCTAATGTTAGATATTCACAGTTACTATACTTTATATAATATTACACATTGTTTCAGTTCTAATGTTAGATATTCACATGTAGTATATTTTATATAATACTACACATTGTTTCACTTCTAATGTTAGATATTCACATGTAGTATACTTTATATAATACTACACATTGTTTCAGTTCTAATATTAGATATTCACAGTTACTATACTTTATATAATACTACACATTGTTTCACTTCTAATGTTTGATATTCACATGTAGTATACTTTATATAATACTACACATTGTTTCACTTCTAATGTTAGATATTCACATGTAGTATACATTATATAATACTACACATTGTTTCAGTTCTAATGTTAGATATTCACATGTACTATACTTTATATAATACTACACATTGTTTCACTTCTAATGTTAGATATTCACATGTAGTATACTTTATATAATACTACACATTGTTTCATTTCTAATGTTAGATATTGACATGTAGTATACTTTACATAATACTACACATTGTTTCAGTTCTAATGTTAGATATTCACATGTAGTATACTTTATATAATGCTACACATTGTTTCAGTTCTAATGTTAGATATTCACATGTAATATACTTTATATCATACTACATATTGTTTCAGTTCTAATGTTAGATATTCACATGTAGTATACTTTATATAATACTACACATTGTTTCACTTCTAATGTTAGATATTCACATGTACTATACTTTATATAATACTACACATTGTTTCATTTCAAGTATTAGATATTCACATGTAGTATACTTTATATAATACTACACATTGTTTCACTTCTAATGTTAGATATTCTCATGTAGTATACTTTATATAATACTACACTTTGTTTCAGCTCTAATGTTAGATATTCACATGTAGTATACTTTATATAATACTACACATTGTTTCAGTTCTAATGTTAGATATTTACATGTAGTATACTTTATATAATACAACACATTGTTTCAGTTCTATTTTTAGATATTCACATGTAGTGTACTTTATATAATACTACACATTGTTTCAGTTCTAATGTTAGATATTCACATGTAGTATACTTTATATAATACTACACATTGTTTCAGCTCTAATGTTAGATATTCACATGTAGTATACTTTATATAATACTACACATTGTTTCAGTTCTAATGTTAGATATTCACATGTAGTATACTTTATATAATACTACACATTGTTTCAGCTCTAATGTTAGATATTCACATGTAGTATACTTTATATAATATTACACATTGTTTCAGTTCTAATGTTAGATATTCACATGTAGTATACTTTATATAATACTACACATTGTTTCATTTCAAGTATTAGATATTCACATGTAGTATACTTTATATAATACTACACATTGTTTCACTTCTAATGTTAGATATTCACATGTAGTATACTTTATATAATACTACACATTGTTTCATTTCTAAAATTAGATATTGACATGTAGTATACTTTATATAATACTACACATTGTTTCAGTTCTAATGTTAGATATTCACATGTAGTATACTTTATATAATACTACACATTGTTTCACTTCTAATGTTAGATATTAACATGTAGTATACTTTATATAATACTACACATTGTTTCACTTCTAATGTTAGATATTCACATGTACTATGCTTTATATAATACTACACATTGTTTCATTTCAAGTATTAGATATTCACATGTAGTATACTTTATATAATACTACACATTGTTTCACTTCTAATGTTAGATATTCTCATGTAGTATACTTTATATAATACTACACATTGTTTCAGCTCTAATGTTAGATATTTACATGTAGTATACTTTATATAATACAACACATTGTTTCAGTTCTATTTTTAGATATTCACATGTAGTGTACTTTATATAATACTACACATTGTTTCAGTTCTAATGTTAGATATTCACATGTAGTATACTTTATATAATACTACACATTGTTTCAGCTCTAATGTTAGATATTCACATGTAGTATACTTTATATAATACTACAGATTGTTTCAGTTCTAATGTTAGATATTCACATGTAGTATACTTTATATAATACTACACATTGTTTCAGCTCTAATGTTAGATATTCACATGTAGTATACTTTATATAATACTACAGATTGTTTCAGTTCTAATGTTAGATATTCACATGTAGTATACTTTATATAATATTACACATTGTTTCAGTTCTAATGTTAGATATTCACATGTACTATACTTTATATAATACTACACATTGTTTCAGGTCTAATGTTAGATATTCACATGTAGTATACTTTATATAATACTACACATTGTTTCACTTCTAATGTTAGATATTCACATGTAGTATACTTTATATAATACTACACATTGCTTAAGCTCTAATGTTAGATATTCACATGTAGTATACTTTATATAATACTACACATTGCTTTAGCTCTAATGTTAGATATTCACATGTAGTATAATTTATATAATACAACACATTTTTTCAGTTCTATTTTTAGATATTTACATGTAGTATACTTTATATAATACTACACATTGTTTCAGCTCTAATGTTAGATATTCACATGTAGTATACTTTATATAATACTACACATTGCTTAAGCTCTAATGTTAGATATTCACATGTAGTATACTTTATATAATACTACACATTGTTTCAGTTCTAATGTTAGATATTGACATGTAGTATACTTTATATAATACTACACATTGTTTCAGTACTATTTTTAGATATTCACATGTAGTGTACTTTATATAATACAACACATTGCTTCAGTTCTATTTTTAGATATTCACATGTAGTGTACTTTATATAATACTACACATTGTTTCAGTTCTAATGTTAGATATTCACATGTAGTATACTTTATATAATACTACACATTGTTTCAGCTCTAATGTTAGATATTCACATGTAGTATACTTTATATAATATTACACATTGTTTCAGTTCTAATGTTAGATATTCACATGTAGTATACTTTATATAATACTACACATTGTTTCACTTCTAATGTTAGATATTCTCATGTAGTATACTTTATATAATACTACACATTGTTTTAGTTCTAATGTTAGATATTCACATGTAGTATACTTTATATAATACTACACATTTTTTCAGTTCTAATGTTAGATATTCACATGTAGCATACTTTATATAATACTACACATTGTTTCAGCTCTAATGTTAGATATTCACATGTAGTATACTTTATTTAATACTACACATTGTTTCACTTCTAATGTTAGATATTCACATGTAATATACTTTATATAATATTACACATTGTTTCAGTTCTAATGTTAGATATTCACATGTACTATACTTTATATAATACTACACATTGTTTCACTTCTATTGTTAGATATTCACATGTAGTATACTTTATATAATACTACACATTGTTTCATTTCTAATGTTAGATATTGACATGTAGTATACTTTATATAATACTACACATTGTTTCAGTTCTAATGTTAGATATTAACATGTAGTATACTGTATATAATACTACACATTGTTTCACTTCTAATGTTAGATATTCACATGTACTATACTTTATATAATACTACACATTGTTTCATTTCAAGTATTAGATATTCACATGTAGTATACTTTATATAATACTACACATTGTTTCACTTCTAATGTTAGATATTTACATGTAGTATACTTTATATAATACAACACATTGTTTCAGTTCTATTTTTAGATATTCACATGTAGTGTACTTTATATAATACTACACATTGTTTCAGTTCTAATGTTAGATATTCACATGTAGTATACTTTATATAATACTACACATTGTTTCACTTCTAATGTTAGATATTCTCATGTAGTATACTTTATATAATACTACACATTGTTTTAGTTCTAATGTTAGATATTCACATGTAGTATACTTTATATAATACTACACATTGTTTCAGTTCTAATGTTAGATATTCACATGTAGCATACTTTATATAATACTACACATTGTTTCAGCTCTAATGTTAGATATTCACATGTAGTATACTTTATTTAATACTACACATTGTTTCACTTCTAATGTTAGATATTCACATGTAGTATTCCTTATATAATACTACACATTATTTCAGCTCTAATGTTAGATATTCACATGTCGTATACTTTATATAATACTACACATTGTTTCACTTCTAATGTTAGATATTCACATGTAGTATTCTTTATATAATACTACCCATTATTTCAGCTCTAATGTTAGATATTCACATGTAGTATACTTTATATAATACTACACATTGTTTCAGTTGTAATGTTAGATATTCACATGTAGTATACTTTATATAATACTACACATTGTTTCACTTCTAATGTTAGATATTCACATGTAGTATACTTTATATAATACTACGCATTGTTTCAGTTCACATTGATTAAACTCTAATGTTGGATATTCATATTAGTCATGTCTGATTTTTGAAAAAGTCGTCGTTTAAAAAGTCTTGCGGCATTTTATTTGTATTCAGTCCAACATACCTTTTCACCCTATTTCAGGGGTCTCTGAATCCAAAAATCTATGTTGGCCATTCGAAAAATGTTGTTTAACGTCGCAAAATGGCGGACAAAATGACTACCCAAAAAAACTACATTTGAGAACAAACCATTTTCAGCACTGTTTTTTAATGGACCCTATGAGAGTAGGAATGTTGGAATAAAGCTGTATTTTAGATATCAACTATCGATAGTTCAATATGGATATAAGCTTAAATATAAGAAAACGATCTTTTTCTGGTCAATACGATGCTAACGAGTGTGCAATTTGTCAGGAAAATGAAACAGATGCCCTAGAACATAAAAAGCAAAGGGTGAATTCAGACCCTGAAACAACGTGCCTCTCAAAGACAAAAGATAAGAGACGTACGATATTATGAGGCTATTGATCGACTAGAAAAGCTTCATACATCAGACGAAGTCGTTTGCCATAGAAAATATTATTCTGATTTCACTCATCAGAAACAAATCAAAACCTTTGAAGCCAGAGCTGAAGGTCAAAAGGCAGATGTTGAATCGCTAAAGCAAGAACATGGAGTTACATGTTCGGATTCGATGGCTCCGTCGACGTCCAAATACTCGAGTAGAAGATCTGTAAAACCAGTCGATTGGAATCTATGCATTTTTTGTCAGACTTTCAACAAAGATAAGTTGTTCAATATTTCACCGTTTTCTGTCAGCAATAAGATCTTGCAAGATTCAAAATTGGAAAACACTGAGATTACGTTTAGCAGGGGTTAACGATTTAATAGCTGCAGAAGGGAAACATCATTACAAATGCCTCAATGCGTACACAGAAAACGAAAAAGGAATGTGAAACAATAGATCTTGCAATTATTTTCTTAGTTCAAGAACTTGGATATACTGCCTCTAAATATCAAATACTCCAATTGTCTGATGTTTGGGAAAGATATTGCTCATTAGTAGCACAGACCAGCGGAGATATCCCTCAGTCATTTATCTCCCGCAGGACAACATGTAAAGAATACTTACAAAACAGACTCAGTGACGAATGTCAATTTTTACGCCCACTTCATCGGTCGCTTTTTGAAAGGGAAACCCTGTTGATTCCTCATGCATACTCGCAACATGTTTTGGGAGAACTTCATTACCAAGAAGCAACTCCGTTGGAGAAAGATGAAGGGCTTACTATGCCACATTATGATCTAAAAGACAATTTCTTCCTACAGCTTGTTCATGTTGCACTAAAGATCAGAGTTGATTTGATAGGAATGGACGGTCATGTAGGTCTCGGTGTTAGCGAAGATGATGCAATCAATTGTGTTCCCGACAGTTTATTTACGTTCCTGAATCTCGTGTATTGTGGTCAGGATATTTTGAACCAAGACGGTAATCCTGAAGATTCAAACAGGACAAAACAAACCACAATCTTCAGCGTTTGTCAAGACATAGTGTACGGTGTCAGTGAGGGTAGAAAATGGACACCAAAACATATTGGCCTGTCTTGCACATTATACCAGATGTCCAGATATAAACAGTTGGTAAACCTGTTTCACACTGCTGGGCATACATTGAATTACCATGATATGCTCAAGATAGATACTGGACTGGCAGAGAAGTCGCTAGAATCACTTGACATGAATACCGAATGTTTTGTGCCACATAGTTTAAAGGATAAGGTGTTCACTCATTTTACGGCTGACAATATTGACATAAATGACTCCACTTTGGATGGAAAAAATATTTTTCATGCCACGCAAATGGCGGCTTGGCAACGTGGAATTGGAAATGGTTTGCAATTAGATAAATTGCTGCCTTCTTCTCGTGAAATTCTTCAAATTCCCTCTGAATTAGATATGATTGTACCAACAAATGTTCCAGAAGGTAAATCAGTTCCATTGTTCAATGAAAATGTAGAAATAGAAACATTCAATACAACAGAAGATGACAAAGAAGATGCAAGAGTTGCTGCAGCCACAGACATTGCTTTTCAAATAATCAGAAATGGTAAGGAATGTCACAAACATGGTCGGCTTTCAACCAGGCTTTAAGCAAGTGTGATCCTGATTTAACAACTGTTGGGTATATGCCATTGATTCAAGCCCCTGCACACCATTTGGATACTATAAATACAGTCGTTCAGCGATGTATGCACATATCAGAAAAGCTTGGTCAAAAACACACAGTTATTTCTGTGGATCAAGCTCTGTATTTCAAACTAATAGATTTGAAGTGGTCTGTATCAAGGTATAAGGATTCAGTATTCCCAAGATTGGGAGGTTTACATATTGCCATGAATTTCATGAAGTGCATAGCCGATCACATGAACGGATCGGGTTTACACGAAATTTGGGTAGAATCAGACCTTTTGGGTCCCATTGCATCTGAGCAAGTGCTATCTGGTAAGCACTATAACAGAGGAATGTGAGCACTTCCCAGGCTCTCTGGAGATTGCTTTTTCCGCCATTGTTAGAATTCTTGAAAGACTGATGCAGTACGACAGAAGATAGCAGAATTCAAAGCTACTAGTAATAGGGACCCAAGTTTAGTTTTCTGGATGAGTTATCTAGATATGGTCTCTACATTGTTGATGTTCACTCGCGCAGAGAGAGACGGTGTTTGGGACTTAACTGAAGAGAAGATCAAATTAGCCGAGGTTTTCATATGCAAACTTTACAATCAAGTGACTGATACATCTGATGAAGCGCGGGATCTGGACTGGGTTGCACAAACCTCAATTAAATTTAAGTGTCAATTAAAGTTTAATTGACACTTAAATTTACCTGGAATGTACATGAAATTAATTTACACTTGAGGTTTAATTGAGACTTAAATTTATTTGAGGTTTGTGCAACCCAGTCCAGAAAGTCTTCCCCCTACTAGTGATGCGTTGAAATTGCACATTGAGAGAGGTCACTTTCAAGCAAATGTGTGAAAACAAGCGAATGTTGTCAAGCCAGTTTTGCCTTCTCCTGTAACCATGGGTTGGAGCTTGGATGGTGATCGTTTAATACCACCTCTTATGACACTTGATCCGATCCCACAAGCATGTCTTGAAATGATATCGTGTCAATGCTCCACTGGTTGTATAACGTTACGATGTAGCTGTAAAATAACCAAATTGCCATGCACAGACCTCTGTAAATGCCATCAGGGTAAACATGAGCAACGTATTAATAATAAGATTTAGTTACAGCCGAAAACGCACGAAATAGTGACTTACGCATGCGCAAACAAGGTTTATATATATTAAAGCTACAATTCTGTTGTATTTAAACCTATTCATGCTATACCAGTAGATTTATACCGATTTCAATGTATAAAAGAAAATTTGAGCAATTCTGAATTATTATCGATCGAAAATATTCGCGATTTTAGGGGTGCCATCTTAATTTGCAATTTTCGACCCTTAAATGACCTTTTACGAATGGCCAACATATTTTTTTGAATTCTTCATACCCCAAATTAGGATGAAAAATCTATGTTTGACCAAATATTAATAAAATGCCGCTAGACTTCACCTTTTCAGCAAATTGGACCTGACTATATGTAATATGCTTTTGATGTTGCCTTTTTATTTGTATTAATTTTCAATTCATGCCTCCATCTTTTGCTATTTGAATCTTTCAAAATTCTGAATAAAAGTCGTACAGTAAAAATCAACTCCTTTATAAAAAGTTAAAGCAGGCACGTTTCTCAAGAAATACTTAGGGTAATTGTGATGTTGCTCTATTAAACTTCTGTTAATCAAAGCTGTGCTACCTCCTGTTCATTGTCAAAGATTCAACCTTGGGTAGGCAGATTTCAAATTTAGAAAAAACAAAACTGTTTTTATTTTAGTTCCATTGATGATATGAAAACTTTATTTTATTTTCCTTTTGCTTACTTCCATCTTTATGTTTGTTTTCTGTATCTACAAAGTGTACGCTATAGATACTTATATGTATATAACCAGGTATATTTGTGCTTGTGTACCTTTATTGTTTAATTGAGAGATGCTTGAGACAAGGGACATATTTATTTTGTTGATGTATAAATACTAACTTACAAATTGTCTCCTAGAACTGGCAAGGCTTGAATTATAAATGAACACGGAGAGATGTATTCAATTTGCTGATATCAAGGAATTGTAATATATACTGCTTTCAAGATACACATTTCACAGAAATAGAATATCCATTTATTACAAGCCAATGGGGTGGGAAATGCTTCATTAACTCTTTTTTCTTCAAATCAAAGTGGAGCAGCAAGTATATGTAATACATATTTTGAATATAAATTTTGAATATAAAATAATTATAAAAAAGAATGATGATAGGAATTTACTAACATTGGATATTGAAAAGGAAGGTACAAAGACTTCATTGATTAATCTATACAGCCCAAATAATGATAGCGGAATCTGTGAAATAATTGAAAATGTTGTAAATAAGTCAATTGTTATAACTGGAGATTTTAATCTGGTCCAGAATCATTTTTGGTTTCAACTATATTTGTCAATCGAACTATCATACGATCAAGACCACGACGGACCCTGGTACAGAATAAAATAATAGATGCAAGTAATTATTGTAATATAAATAACCCAAAGGCAAAAGAGTTATATAATTTATTCCAGACCCTCAATGTATGACACCAACGAATTTGGCGAACACGTGTACGTCTGTGTACATGGGTAAAAACTGGTCCAACATAAGCTCTTTTTGGACGAATGCCGCGTTGGCGAATCTTGTTTTTGGGCTGTCTAGATGGAAAGTCTCCGTAAACCTGGGGTAGCAGCAGCAGTGGTTATAGCATTGTCTGTTCGATTACGTAGATGGAGCACCCGCATATATCGATCTTTGGCTGGAATAGTGGTGCGTGGCCTACTTCTTCTAGCGCGATCTTGAAATGATCATTTTGATTTAATCTCTGCCATAGTAGTGAAACTGTGCTCTGTATAACTTTGAATTATCGAATTGCCAAATTGCCCGTACCGGAATTTTGTTTTTTAATATACCTTTAATAACTCATTGCTGAAATATTTAATTATTTAATATTCATTTATTTATTGTCACCTTTATTCTAAAAATGAACTGGATCTCTACCTGTTATCTTCTATCATACGATATTTGTCCTTTTAACAACACGTGTGTACCAGACCTGTTTATAAACAGTCTAAAGTATATTTTTGTCGAACACTTTGCCCTGGATTATTTGACCGTTTTAATATTATATCTTGTTATCTGCCGTCATATGATCGTTGTCCTTGTGTAGAGATCAAAACAGTGGTACAATAACTTACATACAATTTTACCATGCACTTTATATAAATATAGTGTAGTCATTTTGAGAATGTATCCACTTCTGGAAATATTCCATTTTTGTTCCAAAGCATTCTGAGAAAAAAACAATTCCTTCAAAATGAAGGTGTTTTTGTGGTTGTGATCGTATGGTAAGTACAAATTACCCCCCCCCCCCCTCCCCCAATTGCTATGGTAATGTATTACCTTATTTGTCACATTTACGCGCATGCCTGTATGATAGATGGATGCATTATGTTTGATACCTAATTGTTTTTTCTTGGTTTTCGCCAAATACACCGCAGTTTTATTTTTTGCCCAACAAGGGCGCATCCCCAGTGGGTGTATAAATAAAACATTGGTGTCATTTTCCGACAATCAACATAATGTATTCTCCCTCATAGCTAGGTGACTTTATTCGCTATTGTCTATCCCATGTATGCCCTTTTTGTTTTCTTACTCCTAAAGACATGATTTGTTTTTCAACTATTTTTGACGTCTTGCGCAATTTATTTATGTTGTATATGTTTTTTATTGTTATCTGTAGCTTGCTACACCTGTTAGTGGATTATTTATCCTCGAGGGTACCATACGCCCAGTAGTTTCTACATTAGCACTGAAATTATATCAATACTAAGGTATTCCTACCTCAGGCATAGGCGATCTTTGCCGATTTTGGCTATTCTGTTTCAGCCCTTTAGATTTGTTGCTACCAAAGATTTCAAAATTATTTGGTCTGTCATATCTGTTGACCTTGAGCGTACCTGATGAAGGTTATTCCAGAAACGCATCGTGCACACTAAATTTGATATTTAGGTTTTTATTATGTACTTATTGATAAAGTTAAGCCCCCATCCCCCCATCATACCAAGGTGACCTTAACCAATTTTGGCAATACCCTTTATACCCATTTGTTTTCTTTTTCTTAACGAATTTATTTATCTTTCAACCATGCAAAATATATGTTTATAGTACACTCAACAGTGGCTACGTGATCTTGTTCATGTATAATATGCTATCTTTTATCATATGACATTTGTCCTTGCAACAATATATATTTGTATATCATCATGATAAACAGTATTTTTGTCGAACACCGTATCTGATGTCATGCGACATTTGTCATGGTGTACAGGTCAAGGGAGAGGGGTATACCAGTATCTGTATGTAGAACACTGTCATACCCTTGATATTAATTTATTGTAGTCATAGTAAATATATCCCCCTAACGATTTGTTTAGTAACTTTTCACTTCTGATGTAAAGAACACAGAACTCTAGCATTAGTTGAAACCAGTCTGGGATTAAGCGTATTTTTCGAGTCTATTTCACCCCCACCCTATCCCCCTTCTCTCTATTGGTAGAATAATGTAGTCATCCAATAACAATAGATTTGTTGCATTATGTATAAAGACAATCAACATACATGTTTTGTTTAAATATTAGACGTAACTTAAGCGTGATTAAAAGATTGAAGTTATAGTGTCACAAAGTCCTAAGTAAACGATAGAGAAAACCGAAGTAATAGTGTCACAAAGTCCTAAGTAAACGATAGAGAAAACCGAAGTAATAGTGTCATAAAGTCCTAGGTAAACGTTAGAGAAAACCGAAGATATAGTGTCACCAAGTTCTAAGTAACCGTTAGAGAAAACCGAAGTAATAGTGCCATAAAGTCCTAAGTAAATGTTAGAGAAAACCGAAGTCTTAGTGTCATATAGTCCGATGTAAACGATAAACAACCGAAGTTATAGTGTCATAAAGTTCTAAGCAAACGTTAGAGAAAACGAAGTAATAGTGTCATAAAGTCCTAAGTAAACGATAGAGAAAACCGAAGTAATAGTGTCATAAAATCCTAAGTACACGCTAGAGAAAACCGAAGTCATAGTGTCATAAAGTCCTAAGTAACCGATAGAGAAAACTGAAGTAATAGTGTCAAAAAATCCGAAGTAAACGTTAGAGAAAACCGAAATCATAGTGTCATAAAGTCGTAAGGAAACATTAGGGAAAACTAAAGTAATAATTTCATAAAGTCCTAAGCAAACAATAGAGAAAACCAAAGTCTCCCCGGCTTGATAATAAAGTCGGCTGTTTACTGGTCATGGACCCGTGCGCACAAAGCCCATGTACACGGCTTGTAGGTACGCAAGGTCATGAGGGATTTTTACGTTGCTGTGCATACCAATCCCAAATAATTTCAAAGCACTTTACAGTCCACTCGGAAAAGAGAGGACGAAATGCTTGAAAATGTTTTATAGAAATGGTATTGCTCCTTGAATAAAAACATATTTTAAAGTCATTTCGCATTTGAGTTAACATCTGAATTCCTAGATGACGTCGTGCATATTGTATCGCTATCCACGTGACAATATGCGCCAAATGCAAAAAAAAAAAAAAAAAAAAAATCACTTTAAGAAAGACTGGGAAATGTTGAAGATTGACTAGTTGTAGGGTGATAGCAAAAGCATAACATGGAGTTACAAAAAGAACAGGAAAATACACTAAAGTGACACATGTAAGTAACAGTCAATATATATATTTGTTGTCACAAAGTCCTAAGTAGACGTCATGGAAAACCGAAGTTATAGTGTCACAAAGTCCTAAGTAAACGATAAAGAAAACCGAAGTAATGGTGTCATAAAGTCATACGTAAAAGGTAGAGAAAACCGAGGTAATGGTGTCATAAAGTCCTAAGGTAACGATAGAGAAAACCGAAGTAATAGGATCATAAAGTCCTCAGTAAACGTTAGAGAAAATCGAAGTAATAGTGTCATAAAGTCCTCAGTAAATGTTAGAGAAAACCGAAGTAATAGTGTCATCAAGTCCTAAGTAAACGTTAGAGAAAACCGAAGTCATAGTGTCATATAGTCCTATGTAAACGATAAACAACCGAAGTTATAGTGTCATAAAGTCCTAAGTAAACGATAGAGAAAACCGAAGTAATAGTGTCATAAAGTCCTAAGTAAACGATAGAGAAAACCGAAGTCATAGTGTCATAAAGTCCTAAGTAACCGATAGAGAAAACTGAAGTAATAGTGTCAAAAATCCGAAGTAAACGTTAGAGAAAACCGAAATCATAGTGTCATAAAGTCCTAAGGAAACATTAGGGAAAACTGAAGTAATAATTTCATAAAGTCCTAAGCAAACAATAGAGAAAACCAAAGTCTCCCCGGCTTGATAATAAAGTCGGCTGTTTACTGGTCATGGACCCGTGCGCACAAAGCCCATGTACACGGCTTGTAGGTACGCAAGGTCATGAGGGATTTTTACGTTGCTGTGCATACCAATCCCAAATAAATTCAAAGCACTTTACAGTCCACTCGGAAAAGAGAGGACGAAATTCTTGAAAATGTTTTATAGAAATGGTATTGTTCCTTGAATAAAAACATATTTCAAAGTCATTTCGCATTTGAGTTATCATCTGAATTCCTAGATGACGTCGTGAATATTGTACCGCTATCCACGTGACAATATGCGCCAAATGCAAATGCAAAAAAAAGAAAACAAAAAATCACTTTAAGAAAGACTGGGAAATGTTGAAGATTGGCTAGTTATAGGGTGATAGCAAAAGCATAACATGGAGTTACAAAAAGAACAGGAAAATACACTAAAGTGACACATGTAAGTAACAGTCAATATATATATTTGTTGTCACAAAGTCCTAAGTAGACGTCATGGAAAACCGAAGTTATAGTGTCACAAAGTCCTAAGTAAACGATAAAGAAAACCGAAGTAATGGTGTCATAAAGTCATACGTAAAAGGTAGAGAAAACCGAGGTAATAGTGTCATAAAGTCCTAAGGTAACGATAGAGAAAACCGAAGTAATAGGATCATAAAGTCCTCAGTAAACGTTAGAGAAAATCGAAGTAATAGTGTCATAAAGTCCTCAGTAAATGTTAGAGAAAACCGAAGTAATAGTGTCATCAAGTCCTAAGTAAACGTTAGAGAAAACCGAAGTCATAGTGTCATATAGTCCTATGTAAACGATAAACAACCGAAGTTATAGTGTCATAAAGTCCTAAGTAAACGATAGAGAAAACCGAAGTAATAGTGTCATAAAGTCCTAAGTAAACGATAGAGAAAACCGAAGTCATAGTGTCATAAAGTCCTAAGTAACCGATAGAGAAAACTGAAGTAATAGTGTCAAAAATCCGAAGTAAACGTTAGAGAAAACCGAAATCATAGTGTCATAAAGTCCTAAGGAAACATTAGGGAAAACTGAAGTAATAATTTCATAAAGTCCTAAGCAAACAATAGAGAAAACCAAAGTCTCCCCGGCTTGATAATAAAGTCGGCTGTTTACTGGTCATGGACCCGTGCGCACAAAGCCCATGTACACGGCTTGTAGGTACGCAAGGTCATGAGGGATTTTTACGTTGCTGTGCATACCAATCCCAAATAAATTCAAAGCACTTTACAGTCCACTCGGAAAAGAGAGGACGAAATTCTTGAAAATGTTTTATAGAAATGGTATTGTTCCTTGAATAAAAACATATTTCAAAGTCATTTCGCATTTGAGTTATCATCTGAATTCCTAGATGACGTCGTGAATATTGTACCGCTATCCACGTGACAATATGCGCCAAATGCAAATGCAAAAAAAAGAAAACAAAAAATCACTTTAAGAAAGACTGGGAAATGTTGAAGATTGGCTAGTTATAGGGTGATAGCAAAAGCATAACATGGAGTTACAAAAAGAACAGGAAAATACACTAAAGTGACACATGTAAGTAACAGTCAATATATATATTTGTTGTCACAAAGTCCTAAGTAGACGTCATGGAAAACCGAAGTTATAGTGTCACAAAGTCCTAAGTAAACGATAAAGAAAACCGAAGTAATGGTGTCATAAAGTCATACGTAAAAGGTAGAGAAAACCGAGGTAATAGTGTCATAAAGTCCTAAGGTAACGATAGAGAAAACCGAAGTAATAGGATCATAAAGTCCTCAGTAAACGTTAGAGAAAATCGAAGTAATAGTGTCATAAAGTCCTCAGTAAATGTTAGAGAAAACCGAAGTAATAGTGTCATCAAGTCCTAAGTAAACGTTAGAGAAAACCGAAGTCATAGTGTCATATAGTCCTATGTAAACGATAAACAACCGAAGTTATAGTGTCATAAAGTCCTAAGTAAACGATAGAGAAAACCGAAGTAATAGTGTCATAAAGTCCTAAGTAAACGACAGAGAAAACCGAAGTCATAGTGTCATAAAGTCCTAAGTAACCGATAGAGAAAACTGAAGTAATAGTGTCAAAAATCCGAAGTAAACGTTAGAGAAAACCGAAATCATAGTGTCATAAAGTCCTAAGGAAACATTAGGGAAAACTGAAGTAATAATTTCATAAAGTCCTAAGCAAACAATAGAGAAAACCAAAGTCTCCCCGGCTTGATAATAAAGTCGGCTGTTTACTGATCATGGACCCGTGCGCACAAAGCCCATGTACACGGCTTGTAGGTACGCAAGGTCATGAGGGATTTTTACGTTGCTGTGCATGCCAATCCCAAATAAATTCAAAGCACTTTACAGTCCACTCGGAAAAGAGAGGACGAAATTCTTGAAAATGTTTTATAGAAATGGTATTGTTCCTTGAATAAAAACATATTTCAAAGTCATTTCGCATTTGAGTTATCATCTGAATTCCTAGATGACGTCGTGAATATTGTACCGCTATCCACGTGACAATATGCGCCAAATGCAAATGCAAAAAAAAGAAAACAAAAAATCACTTTAAGAAAGACTGGGAAATGTTGAAGATTGGCTAGTTATAGGGTGATAGCAAAAGCATAACATGGAGTTACAAAAAGAACAGGAAAATACACTAAAGTGACACATGTAAGTAACAGTCAATATATATATTTGTTGTCACAAAGTCCTAAGTAGACGTCATGGAAAACCGAAGTTATAGTGTCACAAAGTCCTAAGTAAACGATAAAGAAAACCGAAGTAATGGTGTCATAAAGTCATACGTAAAAGGTAGAGAAAACCGAGGTAATAGTGTCATAAAGTCCTAAGGTAACGATAGAGAAAACCGAAGTAATAGGATCATAAAGTCCTCAGTAAACGTTAGAGAAAATCGAAGTAATAGTGTCATAAAGTCCTCAGTAAATGTTAGAGAAAACCGAAGTAATAGTGTCATCAAGTCCTAAGTAAACGTTAGAGAAAACCGAAGTCATAGTGTCATATAGTCCTATGTAAACGATAAACAACCGAAGTTATAGTGTCATAAAGTCCTAAGTAAACGATAGAGAAAACCGAAGTAATAGTGTCATAAAGTCCTAAGTAAACGATAGAGAAAACCGAAGTCATAGTGTCATAAAGTCCTAAGTAACCGATAGAGAAAACTGAAGTAATAGTGTCAAAAATCCGAAGTAAACGTTAGAGAAAACCGAAATCATAGTGTCATAAAGTCCTAAGGAAACATTAGGGAAAACTGAAGTAATAATTTCATAAAGTCCTAAGCAAACAATAGAGAAAACCAAAGTCTCCCCGGCTTGATAATAAAGTCGGCTGTTTACTGGTCATGGACCCGTGCGCACAAAGCCCATGTACACGGCTTGTAGGTACGCAAGGTCATGAGGGATTTTTACGTTGCTGTGCATACCAATCCCAAATAAATTCAAAGCACTTTACAGTCCACTCGGAAAAGAGAGGACGAAATTCTTGAAAATGTTTTATAGAAATGGTATTGTTCCTTGAATAAAAACATATTTCAAAGTCATTTCGCATTTGAGTTATCATCTGAATTCCTAGATGACGTCGTGAATATTGTACCGCTATCCACGTGACAATATGCGCCAAATGCAAATGCAAAAAAAAGAAAACAAAAAATCACTTTAAGAAAGACTGGGAAATGTTGAAGATTGGCTAGTTATAGGGTGATAGCAAAAGCATAACATGGAGTTACAAAAAGAACAGGAAAATACACTAAAGTGACACATGTAAGTAACAGTCAATATATATATTTGTTGTCACAAAGTCCTAAGTAGACGTCATGGAAAACCGAAGTTATAGTGTCACAAAGTCCTAAGTAAACGATAAAGAAAACCGAAGTAATGGTGTCATAAAGTCATACGTAAAAGGTAGAGAAAACCGAGGTAATAGTGTCATAAAGTCCTAAGGTAACGATAGAGAAAACCGAAGTAATAGGATCATAAAGTCCTCAGTAAACGTTAGAGAAAATCGAAGTAATAGTGTCATAAAGTCCTCAGTAAATGTTAGAGAAAACCGAAGTAATAGTGTCATCAAGTCCTAAGTAAACGTTAGAGAAAACCGAAGTCATAGTGTCATATAGTCCTATGTAAACGATAAACAACCGAAGTTATAGTGTCATAAAGTCCTAAGTAAACGATAGAGAAAACCGAAGTAATAGTGTCATAAAGTCCTAAGTAAACGATAGAGAAAACCGAAGTCATAGTGTCATAAAGTCCTAAGTAACCGATAGAGAAAACTGAAGTAATAGTGTCAAAAATCCGAAGTAAACGTTAGAGAAAACCGAAATCATAGTGTCATAAAGTCCTAAGGAAACATTAGGGAAAACTGAAGTAATAATTTCATAAAGTCCTAAGCAAACAATAGAGAAAACCAAAGTCTCCCCGGCTTGATAATAAAGTCGGCTGTTTACTGGTCATGGACCCGTGCGCACAAAGCCCATGTACACGGCTTGTAGGTACGCAAGGTCATGAGGGATTTTTACGTTGCTGTGCATACCAATCCCAAATAAATTCAAAGCACTTTACAGTCCACTCGGAAAAGAGAGGACGAAATTCTTGAAAATGTTTTATAGAAATGGTATTGTTCCTTGAATAAAAACATATTTCAAAGTCATTTCGCATTTGAGTTATCATCTGAATTCCTAGATGACGTCGTGAATATTGTACCGCTATCCACGTGACAATATGCGCCAAATGCAAATGCAAAAAAAAGAAAACAAAAAATCACTTTAAGAAAGACTGGGAAATGTTGAAGATTGGCTAGTTATAGGGTGATAGCAAAAGCATAACATGGAGTTACAAAAAGAACAGGAAAATACACTAAAGTGACACATGTAAGTAACAGTCAATATATATATTTGTTGTCACAAAGTCCTAAGTAGACGTCATGGAAAACCGAAGTTATAGTGTCACAAAGTCCTAAGTAAACGATAAAGAAAACCGAAGTAATGGTGTCATAAAGTCATACGTAAAAGGTAGAGAAAACCGAGGTAATAGTGTCATAAAGTCCTAAGGTAACGATAGAGAAAACCGAAGTAATAGGATCATAAAGTCCTCAGTAAACGTTAGAGAAAATCGAAGTAATAGTGTCATAAAGTCCTCAGTAAATGTTAGAGAAAACCGAAGTAATAGTGTCATCAAGTCCTAAGTAAACGTTAGAGAAAACCGAAGTCATAGTGTCATATAGTCCTATGTAAACGATAAACAACCGAAGTTATAGTGTCATAAAGTCCTAAGTAAACGATAGAGAAAACCGAAGTAATAGTGTCATAAAGTCCTAAGTAAACGACAGAGAAAACCGAAGTCATAGTGTCATAAAGTCCTAAGTAACCGATAGAGAAAACTGAAGTAATAGTGTCAAAAATCCGAAGTAAACGTTAGAGAAAACCGAAATCATAGTGTCATAAAGTCCTAAGGAAACATTAGGGAAAACTGAAGTAATAATTTCATAAAGTCCTAAGCAAACAATAGAGAAAACCAAAGTCTCCCCGGCTTGATAATAAAGTCGGCTGTTTACTGATCATGGACCCGTGCGCACAAAGCCCATGTACACGGCTTGTAGGTACGCAAGGTCATGAGGGATTTTTACGTTGCTGTGCATGCCAATCCCAAATAAATTCAAAGCACTTTACAGTCCACTCGGAAAAGAGAGGACGAAATTCTTGAAAATGTTTTATAGAAATGGTATTGTTCCTTGAATAAAAACATATTTCAAAGTCATTTCGCATTTGAGTTATCATCTGAATTCCTAGATGACGTCGTGAATATTGTACCGCTATCCACGTGACAATATGCGCCAAATGCAAATGCAAAAAAAAGAAAACAAAAAATCACTTTAAGAAAGACTGGGAAATGTTGAAGATTGGCTAGTTATAGGGTGATAGCAAAAGCATAACATGGAGTTACAAAAAGAACAGGAAAATACACTAAAGTGACACATGTAAGTAACAGTCAATATATATATTTGTTGTCACAAAGTCCTAAGTAGACGTCATGGAAAACCGAAGTTATAGTGTCACAAAGTCCTAAGTAAACGATAAAGAAAACCGAAGTAATGGTGTCATAAAGTCTTAAGTAAACGATAAAGAAAACCGAAGTAATAGTGTCATAGAGTCCTAAGTAAATGATAGAGAAAACTGAAGTAATAGTGTCATAAAGTCCTAAGTAAACGATAGAGAAAACTGAAGTAATAGTGTCATACAGTCCTCAGTAAATGTTAGAGAAAACCGAAGTAATAGTGTCATAAAGTCATCAGTAAACGTTAGAGAAAACCGAAGTAATAGTGTCATACAGTCCTAAGTAAACGTTAGAGAAAGCCGAAGTAATCGTGTCATACAGTCCTCAGGAAACGCTAGAGAAAACCGAAGCTATAGTGTCACGAAATTTTAAGTAAACGTCAGAGAAAATCGAAGTAATGGTGTCATAAAGTCCTACGTAAACGGTAGAGAAAACCGAGGTAATAGTGTCATAAAGTCCTAAGGTAACGATAGAGAAAACCGAAGTAATAGGATCATAAAATCCTCAGTAAACGTTAGAGAAAATCGAAGTCATAGTGTCATAAAGTCCTCAGTAAATGCTAGAGAAAACCGAAGTTATAGTGTCATCAAGTCCTAAGTAAACGTTAGAGAAAACCGAAGTAATAGTGTCATCAAGTCCTAAGTAAACGTTAGAGAAAACCGAAGGGATAATTAAGAACAATCCAGAGAGTCGGGCAACATTGAGTACACAAGACCACAGGCGTTCGTGGCACGGACCACCCCCCTTTTTCTAACTTTCTGTTTAAAAATGTATTTTCAATAACATTTCTTTATTTCTTTGTTATTTCATCTCTTTTTCCTTATTTTAACTTGTTCGGGTCAATATTCATACAATCTTATGCTAACATCATATTGCATGTGTCGACCCTATATATATACTAATAATCCACAAGGCATGCACCTTATTTCCATTATGTCATTCAAACTAGGACATGTATCCATTCCTAAAAGAACCATCTTTTAGCCCCTGTTTTTGTTTTGTGCATACGATATCTCAGTTCTCCAGAATTTTAAGATTTTCACACATTTACTGCCATTTTTTTCGTATAAGGACCCACGGCTGACGAAAGTGACGTACCACTGCATTAACTTCATAAATGTATCAAAATCTTAAAATTCTGGAGAACTGAGCTATCGTACGCCCAAAACAAAAACAGGGGCAAGAAGATAGGTCTTTTAGGAATGGATACATGTCCTAGTTTGAATGACATAATGGAAATAAGGTGCAATAAATGTACTCGAAGCGAGCAGGGGTGCGATTTATAAACCTGCCGAGTTGCAGGCCTTGTGGATTATTAGTATCTATATGGGGTCGACACATGCAATTTGATGTTAACATAAGATTGTATAAATATTAACATAAACAATTTAAAATAAGGAAAAAGAGATGAAATAATAAAGTAATAAAGAAATTTTATTGAAAATAAATTTGCAAACAGAAAGTTAGAAAAAAGGGGGTGGTCCGTGCCACGAGCGCCTGTCCACAAGACTTAAGATGTATTCACGCAACACATAAAAGTATACATAAAACAGAAAAAACTAAAAAGATGAGTAGTACGGACCACACCCTATAATCTTAGCAATAAAATGAAAACAAAAGGATAATAATATATTATTAATGATAATAATATCATTAAAACAAAATCCTAGCAACATATCATAGCCAAAACCCGCGGTTGACATATAGATAACTAATAATGTCCACTGTGGTCGTAGTAGTAATATTTAAATATTCCCTGTTGCCTTTGTAGTTATATTTAAGTATTCACTGTGAACGTAGTAGTAATATTTAAATATACACTGTGGTCGTAGTAGTAATATTCAAATTTCTACTGTGGCTGTAGTAGTAATATTTAAATATCCACTGAGAATGTAGTAGTAATATTTAAATATACACTGTGGTCATAGTAGTAATATTTAAATATAAACTGTGGCCGTAGTAGTAATATCTAAGTATCCACTGTGGCTGTAGTGTTATATTTAAATATCCACTGTGGTCATAATAATTATATTTAAATGTCCACCGTGGCCATAGTAGTAATATTTAAATGTCCACCGTGGCCCTAGTAGTAATATTTAAATATACACTGTGGCCCTAGTAGTAATATTTAAATGTCCACTGTGGCCGTAGTAGTAATATTTAAATATACACTGTGGCCGTAGTAGTAATATTTAAATATACACTGTGGCCGTAGTAGTAATATTTAAATATACACTGTGGCCGTAGTAGTTATATTTAAATATTCACTGTGGCTGTAGTGTTATATTTAAATGTCCTCTGTGGCCGCAGTAGTAATATTTAAATATGTGATAGTCTGTATTTTAATCATTTTATATGTTTTTGTATTTCTATTCTTTTTCAATATTGTCATTGGTAATAAGTTAATTAAACAGAATTATTTAATTACTTTCTTTTATTATAGATTAATTACAAAGTGTAATTAAGTATGTTGATATTATTTTGATTAATTGATTTTACTATAGACCTGTTTGACGGACATGATATAATCACGGACTGGTTCTACTATATTTAACTCTAACCATTTCTAGTCATGGTTCGTTGAACCGCACTATTACTTTATCTTCATTGGTCACTTCTAATTTTGGCAGTAAATTCCTTTGTCTATTGTCTTTATTTCTATACGACACCATATTGCTTTTGATGTATCTCTGTGTAACATTGAAATTTAGAGCTGGGATTCATAAGTTCAAAATCTAACTATTTGGAGAACTTATTTCTTTTCTAAGGTCAGTTACTTTCTTTTCTAAACTCTAATGATACTAAATGTCCGTATTCATAATTTTATCCTGTATGAATGGATTGTATGAAATTGTATAAATTTGAATACGAGTCATTTGAATAATAGTTGAAAGTGTAAAATAAATGATAAACTTGACTACAGATTAAACCTTTTAAATTTTGTAAATAATACTTATATATATCAAAGTTGATAATTTAAATTAACAAATGGACTGTTAATTAAATTTATTATCCTAACAAGTTTACACTTAAGAATGTCAGAGGAGTGAGAGCAGTTAAGATTTTAAAACAAGTAAATGGTAAAACATAATTTATAAAACAGTAATTTATAAATACAGTTGTGTGTGTATTTTTGTTTATTAAAATGTCATGACTATATTAAACAGTCAGAGTAAAATAACTCTTTTTGTTATACAGGTAAAATTAAATTGGTTTCACCACCGATCCACCTACGGAAGTCTAATAAAGAAATCCTTTACACCTCATGTGAGGTAAGAATCAGTGTATTCTATTTTACTGTTGTTTTTGTTTTGTTTTGTTTTGCTTTGCTTTTATTAATTAATTTGTTTAATAAGTTATTTAGCTTATTGCATTAATTGGTGTAAGAAGCATATGCTAACTTTGCGTATTATGATGCTTATTAGTTTTGTTCATTTGTAATATCATATTTTATTTACATTTATTGTATTCCGGAAAATAAGATGTACATGTATATGTACGTAAAGAAGTATTTGTATTTGCTTGCTTCATCACTCTAAACCTTTTGATGAGTTCATGACCCCCAGGTCATTTCTTTAATATAAATCGTGTAATCTCATTGAGTTACCTTGTATTGTATTTTTTCTGTAAGTATGATAACATATAAGAAAGAGATATCTTTCTTTTCATTGACTTTGTATTTATATTGTTTATTTTAATTGCAGGGATATTAGATATTAGAGATTATATGAAATAATTGTATCTAAAATAAAAATAGAAGAACTCTACAGTAAATGTGTTATTTTCATTTGGGAGGGAGAACGAAATAATACTACAAATACACACTGTGGCCGTAGTAGTTATATTTAAATATCCACTGTGGCCGTAGTGTTATATTTAAATATCCACTGGGGTCATAATAGTTATATTTAAATGTCCACCGTGGACGTATCAGTAATATTTGAATGTCCACTCTGGCCGTGGTAGTAATATTTATATATACACTGTTGCCGTAGGAGTAATAGTTAAATATCCACTGTGGTCGTAGTAGTAATATTTGAATATCCACTGTGGCCGTAATAGTTTATTTAAATATACAGTGTGGCCGAAGTAGTTATATTTAAATATCGACTGTAGCCGTAGTGTTATATTTAAATATCCACTGTGGCCGTATTAGTAATATTTAAATATTTACTGTGGCCGTAGTAGTAATATTTAAATATCCACTGTGGCCGTAGTGTTATACTCAAAGGTCCACTGTGGCCGTAGTAGTAATATTCAAATATCCACTGTGGCTGTAGTAGTTATATGCAATTATCATCGGCTTGAAAATTAGAACAACTTTCGATTGATTAAAACCCCGAGAGATATCGTGCGCATAATTATGCATTCTATAATGAAAATGGCGAGGCGCTTCGATAGCCACACAGATTATGACCTTCTTCAAAAAAGGTTTAAAAGTATTCCTCTGTGACCATAGAAGCAATATTCAGATGATCACTGTAGTAATATTTAACTCTCCATTGCGGCCGTAGTAGTTTTATTTCATTGACTACTGTGGCCAGAGTAGTTATTTATAGATGTTCACTGTGGCCAGAGTACTGAGTGATATTCAAATGTTCACTGTGACCGTAGTAGTGAAATTCAAATATTTCCGTGTCCCGGGTGGCTCAATGAGTTAGGTCGTTGGATCTAACAACTCATACAAGCCTATTACCAATACGTCGTGGGTTCGCTCCAAGATATGTAAATTACGAAAAGGGTGCACTCGACTCGCAGCGCAAGTGAACAAGTGAACAAGTCTACCACTAAAACTGGTGGCCATGATATAGCTGCAATATTGCTGAAAGTGGCGTTAAACACTAACATTCAAAATTCAAGTTCAAATGTTCACTGTGACATTAGTAGTGAAGCAGGAACTGCTTAACCCTACGAAGCACCTGAGTTCACCCCCGGTTATTTGTGGGGTTCGTGTTACTCGATCTGTAGTTTTAAGTGTATGTTTTGTAGATCGTGGTTTGTCCTTTTGTCCTTTTTCTCTTGGCCATTGTGCTGTCTGTTCTTCGATATACGGATTCTAATTACCCCTATTTTATTTGCAAACTCTTCTTAGTATTATTTAATTGTCGGTTGTGGCTGAAATAGTTGTATTTCGATGTCAACTGTGGCCGTAGTAGTATTATTTTAATGTTCATTGTGGTCGTAGTAGTAATACTTTCATGTCCTACTGTGTCCGTGGTAGTATTATTTAACTGTCTACCATTACCGTAGTAGTAGTATTTAAATATCTAATGGGATCGCAGTAGTAATGCTTAAATGTGAACTGTTGCCGTAGAAGTAACATCTAAATGTCCACTGTGGCCGTAGTAGCAATGTTTAAACGTAGTGGTAATATTTAAATGTCGACTGTGGCCATATTGTAATATTTAAATATCCACTGTGGTCGAAGTACAACAATGTAGTATTATCTAAAGGTCCACTGTGGCTGTAGTTGTATAAGTAAAATGTCAACTGTGGTCGTAATGTATGATGAATATTCTCTGTGGCAGCACAACTATTTAAATTATAGTATTGGTGTATATATTATGTCAAAAAAAATCTACTTTTAGTATTTATATATGGCAGCGTTCTGTTCCATTGTAGAGTAACAGAAACAGTGTGGCAACCGTTACCTCTGAGGTCATACCTTTTGTCAGTATCAAGGGCCGTGACGGTAAGATTCATTTTGTGCTAAAAAGGAACAAGAAACACTGTGATATATCGTGCTGCTAACATTCTATCTTCAGTCAACATCATCAACGGTATCAAGTTCCACTACTAAACAACAAACACATTGTGATATATCGTGCTGCTAACATTCTATCTTCCGTCAATATCAACAACGGTTCCCAGTTTCACTATTAAACAGCAAAACATTGTGATATATAAGTGCTTGATTGATGTATGGATGGATGGATGGATGGATGGATGGATGGATGGATGGATGGATGGATGGATTGATGGATATCTAGTGGCATATGCAGATATTCTGGACGAGAAGAATATACCTGTGCAATCAGGGACTATCACCACAAAAATTGTGAGTTCGAACGCGTTCATGTCGAGGTGTACTCGATTCAACATTATGTGATAAAGTTTGTCAGTGACTTCTGACATGACGGTGGTTTTCTCCGGATACTCCAGTTTCCTAAACCGGTAAAACGTACCACCAAGAAATAACTGAAACATTGTTGGAAGTGGCGCTAAGCAGCATAAATCAAAATCAATATATCAAAAAATATACAGAAATGAGAGAGGGGAGGGCCAATCGGGACAACTCCTGTGAAATATGATCTCTATACGTCCAAAAAATCACGAAAACACCAATCAAAACAAAGTTCACAGAAATATTAGAAAACAAACATCGACCAACACAATTACTAGTATTTACGTCAAGCTCGAAATAAATTAGATGAATAAAATGTTACCTAATTCAGTAATCCAATGCACTGTAAGCCACACAAATGTTGTGTTTCCTCCAATTCTACGACGTTCCATTCACATAAAAGGACAGAAGGCCGGGAATGATAACATGTATATTACATACTGAATTCTTCTAAGGTTACTCCGTTGCTCTCACTGTTTTCTTGCTCTTCTCTTCCCCTTTTTAGATGTGTAAGAAAAATATGTTTTATGTGTTTATGTAGAAATGCTGGCTTTTGTTTTTTATGCTCAGAATATAGCATTTTTGGCATTGAACCTGATGCCCCTATCATTTGCCCAGGGATTCTAAGTTTTTAAGGTCTTCATGCAGCAGTTGATGGTCATTTGCTGACTTGATGGTTCTGTAAAGTTAACAGTCATCTGCAAACAGTCTTATTGAAGATTTAACTGTATCAGGGAGGTCATTTATGTGACAGAGGAAGAGTAGCGGTCCAAGAACTGTCACTTTGCGGCACCCCGGAGTCTACTGTTACTTCTTCTGAATGTTCTTCCTCTACTACAGCTTGCATCTTCCTGTGCGTCCAGTACATATTTAGCCAGTTGTTTATTGGTCCTCGTATTCCATACGAATCCATTTTTGAGAGTAGTTTTTTGTGTGGTACTGTGTCGAAGGCGTTAGAGAAGTCTAAGATGACAACATCGGTTTGGAGTCTAGCATCGCATGAATAACCTGATCTGAAACCGTGGTTTATTGATGTTAGTTTGCTATGCCTTTCTAGATGTTTCATTATATGTTTGCATATTATATGTTCAAGGAGTTTGCATGGTACTGATGTTAGTGATTCGGCCTATAGATTTCTGCGGCATGTTTATCTCCTTGTTTTGTACACACATCATATATTTGCGTTGAGCCAGTCCTCTGGTAATGTTCCAGTGTCGATTGATTTCTGGAAAATGACTGCTAAGCTGGGTGTTATTTGGCTAGCACATTCTTTGGGGATACGGTTAGTTATTCCATCTGGTCCAGATGCTTTTGATGGATGTATGTCTTGGAGCAGTATTTCTGCACCATTTTCTCTGATGGTGTGGATTCATCTATGTGCTTAGTTGTTTGCGATATGGCCTTTTGGATTAATATTTCAGCCTCCCTTTGCTGTCGCTGACCAGTTTCCCGTGGTTCTTCAATGGGGGAACACCAATATTGTCGTTTTTTTGTATTTTATGTATTTCCATAACGGTTTGGTGTTGTTGGATTTCAGCCCTTCTAGTATGGTGTCATTTATATATGTCCAATTCTACGACGTTCCATTCACATAAAAGGACACGATGACATGCATATTACATACTGACGTCTTCTAAGGTTATTCCGTTGCTCTCTTTGTTTTCTTGCTCTTTTCTCTCCTTTTTAAATTTGTAAGACACATCTTTTTTATGGGTTTATGCTTAAAAATCCTTTGAATCTGCTACTGGAAATACAACTGACATTCATGTGTTGCACAAGATAGTTGTTTAATCTAGAATTATACGCATGAACTATTTCTAACTCGATCGCTTGTTTTCTATTCTAATTGCCATTTAAATGTCCACCGTGGACGTATCAGTAATATTTGAATGTCCACTCTGGCCGTGGTAGTAATATTTATATATACACTGTTGCCGTATTAGTAATAGTTAAATATCCACTGTGTCCGTAGTAGTAATAGTTAAATATCCACTGTGTCCGTAGTAGTAATAGTTAAATATCCACTGTGGTCGTAGTAGTAATATTTGAATATCCACTGTGGCCGTAATAGTTTATTTAAATATACACTGTAGCCGTAGTGTTATATTTAAATATCCACTGTGGCCGTATTAGTAATATTTAAATACTTACTGTGGCCGTAGTAGTAATATTTAAATATCCACTGTGGCCGTAGTGTTATACTCAAAGGTCCACTGTGGCCGTAGTAGTAATATTCAAATATCCACTGTGGCTGTAGTAGTTATATGCAATTATCATCGCCTTGAAAATTAGAACAACTTTCGATTGATTAAAACCCCGAGAGATATCGTGCGCATAATTATGCATTCTATAATGAAAATGGCGAGGCGCTTCGATAGCCACACAGATTATGACCTTCTTCAAAAAAGGTTTAAAAGTATTCCTCTGTGACCATAGAAGCAATATTCAGATGATCACAGTAGTAATATTTAACTCTCCATTGCGGCCGTAGTAGTTTTATTTCATTGACTACTGTGGCCAGAGTAGTTATTTATAGATGTTCACTGTGGCCACAGTACTGAGTGATATTCAAATGTTCACTGTGACCGTAGTAGTGAAATTCAAATATTCCCGTGTCCCGGGTGGCTCAATGAGTTAGGTAGTTGGATCTAACAACTCATACAAGCCTATTACCAATACGTCGTGGGTTCGCTCCAAGATATGTAAATTACGAAAAGGGTGCACTCGACTCGTAGCCGCAAGTGAACAAGTTTACCAGTTGATTTGCCCAGGGTCTGTGGTTCTCTCCGGGTAGTCCGGCTTCCTCTACCACTAAAACTGGTGGCCATGATATAGCTGCAATATTGCTGAAAGTGGCGTTAAACACTAACATTCAAAATTCAAGTTCAAATGTTCACTGTGACATTAGTAGTGGAGCAGGAACTGCTTAACCCTACGGAGCACCTGAGTTCACCCCCGGTTATTAGTGGGGTTCGTGTTACTCGATCTGTAGTTTTAAGTGTATGTTTTGTAGATCGTGGTTTGTCCTTTTGTCCTTTTTCTCTTGGCCATTGTGCTGTCTGTTCTTCGATATACGGATTCTAATTACCCCTATTTTATTTGCAAACTCTTCTTAGTATTATTTAATTGTCGGTTGTGGCTGAAATAGTTGTATTTCGATGTCAACTGTGGCCGTAGTAGTATTATTTTAATGTTCATTGTGGTCGTAGTAGTAATACTTTCATGTCCTACTGTGTCCGTGGTAGTATTATTTAACTGTCTACCATTGCCGTAGTATTAGTATTTAAATATCTAATGGGATCGCAGTAGTAATGCTTAAATGTGAACTGTTGCCGTAGAAGTAACATCTAAATATTCACTGTGGCCGTAGTAGCAATGTTTAAACGTAGTGGTAATATTTAAATGTCGACTGTGGCCATATTGTAATATTTAAATATCCACTGTGGTCGAAGTACAACAATGTAGTATTATCTAAAGGTCCACTGTGGCTGTAGTTGTATAAGTAAAATGTCAACTGTGGTCGTAATGTATGATGAATATTCTCTGTGGCAGCACAAATATTTAAATTATAGTATTGGTGTATATATTATGTCAAAAAAAAATCTACTTTTAGTATTTATATATGGCAGCGTTCTGTTCCATTGTAGAATAACAGAAACAGTGTGGCAACCGTTACCACTGAGGTCATACCTTTTGTCAGTATCAAGGGCCGTGACGGTAAGATTAATTTTGTGCTAAAAAGGAACAAGAAACACTGTGATATATCGTGCTGCTAACATTCTATCTTCAGTCAACATCATCAACGGTATCAAGTTCCACTACTAAACAACAAAAACATTGTGATATATCGTGCTGCTAACATTCTATCTTCCGTCAATATCAACAACGGTTCCCAGTTTCACTATTAAACAGCAAAACATTGTGATATATAAGTGATTGATTGATGGATGGATGGATGGATGGATGGATGGATGGATGGATGGATTGATATCTAGTGGCATATGCAGATATTCAGGACGAGAAGAATATACTTGTGCAATCAGGGACTATCACCACAAAAATTGTGAGTTCGGACGCGTTCATGTCGAGGTGTACTCGATTCAACATTATGTGATAAAGTTTGTCAGTGACTTCTGACATGACGGTGGTTTTCTCCGGATACTCCAGTTTCCTAAACCGATAAAACGTACCGCCAAGAAATAACTGAAACATTGTTGGAAGTGGCGCTAAGCAGCATAAATCAAAATCAATATATCAAAAAATATACAGAAATGAGAGAGGGGAGGGCCAATCGGGACAACTCCTGTGAAATATGATCTCTATACGTCCAAAACATCACGAAAACACCAATCAAAACAAAGTTCACACAAATATTAGAAAACAAACATCGACCAACACAATTACTAGTATCTACGTCAAGCTCGAAATAAATTAGATGAATAAAATGTTACCTAATTCAGTAATCCAATGCACTGTAAGCCACACAAATGTTGTGTTTCCTCCAATTCTACGACGTTCCATTCACATAAAAGGACAGAAGGCCGGGAATGATAACATGTATATTACATACTGAATTCTTCTAAGGTTACTCCGTTGCTCTCTCTGTTTTCTTGATCTTCTCTTCCCCTTTTTAGATGTGTAAGAAAAATATGTTTTATGTGTTTATGTAGAAATGCTGGCTTTTGTTTCTTATGCTCAGAGTATAGCATTTTTGGCATTGAACCTGATGCCCCTATCATTTTCCCAGGCATTCTAAGTTTTTAAGGTCTTCATGCAGCAGTTGATGGTCATTTGCTGACTTGATGGTTCTGTAAAGTTAACAGTCATCTGCAAACAGTCTTATTGAAGATTTAACTGTATCAGGGAGGTCATTTATGTGACAGAGGAAGAGTAACGGTCCAAGAACTGTCACTTTGCGGCACCCCGGAGTCTACTGTTACTTCTTCTGAATGTTCTTCCTCTACTACAGCTTGCATCTTCCTGTGCGTCAAGAACATATTTAGCCAGTTGTTTATTGGTCCTCGTATTCCATACGAATCCATTTTTGAGAGTAGTTTTTTGTGTGGTACTGTGTCGAAGGCTTTAGAGAAGTCTAAGATGACATCATCGGTTTGGAGTCTAGCATCGCATGAATAACCTGATCTGAAACCGTGGTTTATTGATGTTAGTATGCTATGCCTTTCTAGATGTTTCATTATATGTTTGCATATTATATGTTCAAGGAGTTTGCATGGTACTGATGTTAGTGATTCCGGCCTATAGGTTTCTGCGGCATGTTTATCTCCTTGTTTTGTACACACATCATATATTTGCGTTGAGCCAGTCCTCTGGTAATGTTCCAGTGTCGATTGATTTCTGGAAAATGACTGCTAAGCTGGGTGTTATTTGGCTAGCTCATTCTTTGTGGATACGGTTAGTTATTCCATCTGGTCCAGATGCTTTTGATGGATGTATGTCTTGGAGCAGTATTTCTGCACCATTTTCTCTGATGGTGTGGATTCATCTATGTGCTTAGTTGTTTGCGATATGGCCTTTTGGATTAATATTTCAGCCTCCCTTTGCTGTCGCTGACCAGTTTCCCGTGGCTCTTCAATGGGGGAACACCAATATTGTCGTTTTTTTGTATTTTATGTATTTCCATAACGTTTGGTGTTGTTGGATTTCAGCCCTTCTAGTATGGTGTCATTTATATATGTCCAATTCTACGACGTTCCATTCACATAAAAGGACACGATGACATGCATATTACATACTGACGTCTTCTAAGGTTATTCCGTTGCTCTCTTTGTTTTCTTGCTCTTTTCTCTCCTTTTTAAATTTGTAAGACACATCTTTTTTATTGGTTTATGCTTAAAAATCCTTTGAATCTGCTACTGGAAATACAACTGACATTCATGTGTTGCACAAGATAGTTGTTTAATCTAGAATTATATGCATGAACTATTTCTGACTCGATCGCTTGTTTTCTATTCTAATTGCCATTTAAGTCAATTCAAAGTGTAAATAAAACTTACATACAATATTTACAGATATTGTACATCAGCCACTACCTGAGTAAGTGTTCTACCACAATCAGTAATGGAAATAAGATTTTTTAAAGAATTAAATTGTGGAGAGAATAAAATACAATGGGATATAAGATGCTATATACTTGTACACATCATGGCATTTTAATTTAATTCTCTTTCGAAGATGTCTATCTTAAGATTAAATGTTTCTCGGACGGTTACATTTTATAGGCGGAGTGTAAGTAGACTGCTTGATAGTAATTTCAATTCGATTGTTTTAAAAGTAGTATTAGTGAGCAACAACGTTTGCTAAACACATTCATTAACTTCATTATTGTATTCTAATATGATTATAAATGTGTTCTCTACAGAACTAAAGAACACAGAGACAATGGAAGATATTCACAGGGTATGTTCAGTGACGTAGAGTAAAGTGAAGTATACACAAAGAAGATAACGGGAAAAGGAGGAGTGGGGGGTGCTAATATACAGACAATGTAAGGTCTTAACAGAGAATGTAGTGACGTAGAGTAAATTGAAGAGTGAAGTATACACAAAGTAGGTGACGGGGAAGGGGGTGTTGATATAATTATGGACGTCTACCGCGGGGAACGGGGTGGTATTATGATTATGAACGTCTACCACTGCCATCAGATCAAGGGCTGTTTTTGGTAAAGCTCACACATTTAAGCGATTTGAAATGATAACTTGCACGCGACACATTGTAAGCAAATCAGAGACATATAACACTATCCTGTCCCTCCTTCTGATGGAATCAGATCGTTTTATTACTGTCCGTCAGTAACACAAATTTGCTCTAAGAACTCCTACCGTTTAAATGGGAATTCTTCGACACTGTTCATGATTTATTATTGCAATACGAAGATTTTCTAAATCATTTATCAGTATACATGTAGTATATATCTGCTATCATTTGACCATGTTGATTGTTACTTTGTTAGTATATAAGATCATAATGTATTTAAGGAATATCTATTGTTGTCGACGTCAGATTCTCAATTGACACCGACAAATATCTAAATACAATATTGGCATTTCTATTGTAATACAAGACAACACTACTTTCAATTGAACTAAACAAACGGTAAAACAATTGGAGAATCTAAATTGTTTCGAAATATTGCCCATACCTTTAGCATATAATCGTCATTAGAAATCATATGAACATTGAATAATAATAACGTTTTTCATCACAACATCCATGACATGTAAGCTTCAATTTCGGATCAAATTTAGCAAGAGTGTATACTAAAGGTATGAGATATCTTTATTTTATATTATATTGTAGCAATTAACATGTTGGATTTTAAGAATTCAATATGGGGGCTCATTCACACTAGACTCCTTAATAACGACATGTTTGTTGATTACGGCAGACATTAGCCAATAAAAGAACGTGTTATATAGTATTTGACACATATTAGCCAATGAAAGAACATGTTATATAGTATTTGATTTTTTTTAAATTTTTGATAATTATCTAAGTTTTCTCATTTTATTTCAGACCTTTTGCAATGCTGTATGGAATGGGGATGTAGATTTAGTACAGGATTATCTTCAGAAAGGTGCTGATGTCAACTATACAGCTGATGATGTAAGTAGTATATATAGTATAGAACACACATTCTGAGATCATTTTAATAATATAATAATATGTAAATAGAACAGAACATCACATGTGTGTAAATTGAATAAAGATTGCAAAGTGAATAATTTGAAGAACAAAGACATTTCAGTTGTTTGTAGTCCCTTTACATACACATATATTGTAACAAGAACAAAATATGACCCTTAGGAGTAGATACACTAATACACTGCGTACTTTCTTTTATTGTAAAAAGTGACAATTTCTAAATATGATTTTTTTTTATTTCTTATAATAATTAGCTGTTTTATTTCGAAAAGGGTCTAAATGGGTATCCTATTTCTGAATTTTCTCATGCAAAAACCATATATGAAAAGGTATACAGATTTTTTTCCTTCCAAGTTTTATGTGTTTTTACTCATCTTTTGCCATAATTTAGCATACTTTTGGTGCAAATGTCGGCCCGTCATCTATCCGCGTTAGTAACATTCTTTTCCTTGGAACCAAATTTCATAGGAAATTTTCAACTTATGGTCCGGTGTGCGTCCTCTACCGAATTCATGTTTTTGTTATTTTTTATCGGCAATGCCCAACAGAAACATGAGGCCTTATGGTTAAAGGGGTGTTTAATGTTTTTGTGTATGGAGCATTTATTATTTAACTGATGCTGGTGATTTTTTTCTTTCTGTTCATTTTATACAATTCCCTTTATGCAGTATTCAACAGAATGTACATGGCTCCTATTCTTTCTAAGACATAATCAGAATTGATCCAACACTAAACAATTCATGTCTTCATAATGCTATTTTTTCCTTTAAAATCATTAGGCAATTTTTGACTTAGCTTTCATGGTTTCCAAGTTAAAGGGGGTCAAATCAAAGTCGATTGTGACAGCTATCTTGCATTTGTATATCAAAAGATTTACATCATATTCTGAGGTTTCAAAGAGTAATAACCTATTTCATCTTACACTTTTAAAACGATTAAACTAATCAGACTTTGATGGAGGTTTCTACGTATATAGAACTAAATAATGACAAAGTGTTACTATAGGGATTTGAGGATGTTGTTTTAGCATGTCCCAATTTTTCGCCAGAAATTGTTTTCATCCGGTGAACCAATGAACTGAAGGTAATTGATTGTTTACACGTTGTTAATGATACACGTGGAATTCTCACATTTCAGAATAAACTGCATTAAAAATATTCGCAGGTTTGTAATAATTATGAGCAGACCTAGGTGCGACTTCAGAAACGAGCAATATGTAGGCTAGTCATAGCGTCATAAGAATTTCGAGCGCAAATAAGGTTATTGTGATGGGTTGGGGTGTTTAGCTGCGGAACCGTAGCCCTTATGGTCCTTGGCCACGTTCCGCAGCTAGGGTCTTTAGCGCCACTTTCAACAATATTTTAGCTATGTCGTGACGGCCAGGTTTATTGTTGGAGGAAACATGAGTACCTGGAGAACACCACCGAGCTGTGTCACGAGTCACTGACAAACCTTATCACATAATGTGGTATCACGTACACCCGCCATGAGTTGGATATAAACTCACAACGCTCTAGTGCTGTTATGCATTGATTACACAGGAGGTTGTATATCCAACTACCATATGATCACGACCATGACGGCCACTCAATACGGAAATTACAATGTATATTTAATGCTTATACACCAAAAGACAGGGCCGTAACTAGGGGTTTAAAACAGGTGAGGCAGGGATAAGGGTGCCGCTAATCTAATTGAAAATTATGTTTGTATCTTCATCCTAATCTCATTTCAAAGCCTATCAAAGGTATTCTGGAAATTTAAAATTTGACACCCCATTCAATTCCTATGGATTTTTTGCATCCACGTGATCAAGATCATCACATATTGTGTTACAGCCTGTTTATAGATTAAAGATCTATGTCTTGTGGGGTCAGGCTTTAATCGTGTGATTTATTTTCATGTCAGGATCAAGAAAACTGATGTTGAATATCTTCAAATGGAGGAAATAAAATATCAGAAACATCGTGTGTAGTTTTGTTTTTACTATGTGATTGAACTGCATCAGAAAATGTTGATTTTTAAAAGATTTGCTACAAAATATGATTTTTTATGCGATGTCAATTGAATTGTTAATAAAAAACTTTTTTAGTATAAAGTTGTGTTGTTTGTGAAGATTTGATGAGAAATTGTTTGTGTTTAAACATTATTTTATGTTTATTGTTTTAGGGATGGACACCTCTACACTGGGCAGCATGGAGCGGAAAAACAGATATGAAAAAGGTTTTACTGGAGGCAGGGGCCCCATTGTCTGCTGTGGACAATGATGTAATTAAGCCCTCAGTAAAACTAAGATAATCAAATATTAAACTCTTTAGTGACGAATGAGAAATGTCATTTAAAATGAATAAAATAAAATATCAGACATGTCGTATGAGGTCAGGTTTTAATCGTGTGATTGAACTGAACAACAAAATGTTAATTTTAAATAGATTTGTAACAAAAAAATGATTTTAATGTGATGATGACAACGGAATTGTTTATAAAATACTTTTGTAGTATAAAGTTGTGTTGTTTGTGAAGATTTGATGAGAAATTGTTTGTGTTTAAATATTGTTTTATATTTATTGTTTTAGGACATCACACCTCTACACTTATCAGAAAAGTGGGGACACACAGATGTCACAAAAGTTCTACCGTCTGCCGTGTACAATGATGTAATTAAACCATAAGTAAAACTAAGACAATCAAATATTAAACTCTTCGAGTTTCACATGAGGAATGTCATCTAAAATGAAAAAAATAAAATATCTGACATGTCGTAGGAGATCTTGCTCTAATCGTGTGATTGAACTGAATCTGAAAATGTTAATTTTAACAAGATTTGTGACGAACATTTTTTTTTTCATGTCAGGATTAAGAAAACTGATTTTGAATATCTTTAAAAATGGAAAAAATCATATAGGACACGTCGTATGGGGTAATGGTTTTAATCGTGTAATTGAACTGAATAAAAAAATGTTAATTTTAAAAAGATTTGTTACATAAATTGATTTTTTTTTCATGTAAGGATCTAGAAAACTGATGTTAAATATCTTCAAATATGGAGAAGATAGATTATCAGAAGTATCGTGTGGGGTTTTGTTTTAATTGTCTGATTGAACTGAAGATTTGCTACAAAAATAGATTTGTTTATGTGATGATGACAATTGAATTGTTTATACAAATACTTGTGTAGTATAAAGTTGCGTTGTTTGTGACGATTTGATGAGAAATTATTTGTGCTTAAATATTGTTTTATATTTATTGATTTAGAGCCGGAAACCTCTACACCTGTCAGAAAAGTGGGAATACACAAATGTGACAAAGATTCTCCTGGAAGCAGGGGCCTCACTGTCTGCTGTGGGAAATGATGTAATTAAACCCTCAGTAATACTAAGACAATCAAATATTAAAGGAAAAATAAAATATCAGATATGTCGTTCTAATCGTCTGATTGAACTGAATTTGGAAATGTTAATTTTAACAAGATTTGTGATGAAAAATGATTTTGTTCATGTTCAAAAATAAAGTAAATAATATATCAGAAACGTCGTGTGGGATCAAGTTTTAATTTGATGATGACAACTGAATTCTTTATGAAATACTTTTATAGTATAAAGTTGTGTTGTTTGTGAAGATTTGATGAGTAATTTTTTGTGCTTAAATATTGTTTTATTTTTATTGTTTTAGGGCGTGACACCTCTACACCTGTCAGCAAAGTGCGGACACACATATGTCACAAAGGTTCTACTGGAGGCAGGGGCCTCACTGTCTGCCGTGGACACTGCGGTAATTAAGCCCTATGGAAAACTAAGACAATCAAATATTAAACTCTTCAAGTTTCACATGAGGAATGTTATCTAAAATGAAGAAAATAAAATGTATGACATGTCGTATGAGGTCTTGTTCTAATCATGTAATTGAACTGAATCTGAAAATGTTAATTTAACAAAATTTTGTGTCAGGATTAAGAAAACTGATTTTGAATATCTTCAAAAATGGAAAAAAAATAATATAGGACACGTCGTGTAGATTAAGGTTTTGATCATGTGATTAAACTGAATCAAAAAATGTTAATTTTAAAAAGATTACAAAAAATAGTTTTGTTTTTCATATCAGGATCAAGAAAACTGAATTTGAACATCTTCAAAAATGGAAAAAAAATTAAATTTCAGAAGCATGGTGTGGGGTTTTGTTTTAATTGTGTGATTGAACTAAAGATAATTTTTACAAAACTGATTTGCTTATGTGATGATGACAATTGACCAGTTTATAAAATACTTTGGTAGTATAAAGTTGTGTTGTTTGTGAAGATTTGATGAGAAATTATTTGATGAGAAAATATTGTTTTATATTTATTGTCTTAGGGCCGGACACCTCTACATGGGGCAGCAGATGCGGGAAAGATAGATGTGACAAAGGTTATAGTGGAGGCAGGGGCCTCACTGTCTGCTGTGGACAATGATGTAATTAAATCCTCTATAAAACTAAGACAATGAAATATTAAACTGATAAGTGACGAATGAGGAATGTCTTCTAAAGTGAAAAAAATTAAATATCTGAAATTTCGTGTGGGATCTTGTTCTAATCTTGTGATTGAACTGAACTGGAAATGTTAATTTTAACAAGATTTGTGACGAAATATATTTGTTTTCATGTCAGGATCAACAAAAATGATGTTGAATATCTTCAAAAATGGAGAAAATGATATATCAGAAACGTCGTGTGGGATAAGGTTTTAATTGTGTGTCAGCAAAATGGGGACACACAGATGTCACAAAGGTTCTACTGGAAGCAGGGGCCTCACCGTCTGCCGTGGACAATGATGTATTTAAACCCTCAGTAAAATTAAGACAATCAAATATTAAACTCCTTAAGATTCACATGAGGAGTGTCATCTAAAATGAAGAAAATTAAATATCTGACATGTCGTATGAGGTTTTGTTCTAATCGTGTGATTGAACTGAATCTGCAAATGTTAATTTTAAAAAGATTTGTGATGAAAAAATATTTTTTTCATGTCAGGATCAAGATACTGATGTTGAATATCTCCAAAAATGGAGAAAATAATATATCGGAAATGTCGTGTGGGATCAGGTTTTAATTGTGTGATTGAACTGAATCAGAAAATGTTACTTTTAAAAAGATTTGTTACAAAAAATGATTTTTTATGTGATGATGACAACTGAATTCTCAATAAAATACTTTTGTAGCATAGAGTTGTGTTGTTTGTGAAGATTTGATGAGAAATTGTTTGTGTTTAAATATTGTTTTATATTTATTGTTTTAGGGTTGGACACCTCTACACCTGTCAGCAAAGTGGGGACACCCAGATGTCACAAAGGTTCTACTGGAGGTAGGGGCCTCACCGTCTGCCGTGGACAATGATGTAATTAAACCCTCAGTAAAACTAAGACAATCAAATATTAAACTCCTTAAGCTTCACATGAGGAATGTCATCTAAAATGAAGAAAACTAAATATCTGACATGTTATATGAGGTCTTCGTCTAATCAGGTGATTGAACTGAATCTGAAAATGTTAATATTAACAAAATGTGTGACGAAAAATATTTGTTTTCATGTCAAGATTAAGAAAACTGATTTTGAATATCTTTAAAAATGGAAAAATAATAATATAGGACACGTCGTGTGGGGAAAGGTTTTAATCGTGTAATTGAACTGAATCAAAAAAATGTATATTTTATAATGATTTATTAAAAAAATAGATTTGTTTCATGTGAGGATCAAGGAAACTGAATATGAACATCTTCAAAAATGGAGAAAATTAAATATCAGAAGCATCGTGTGGGGTTTTGTTTTAATTGTGTGATTGAACTGAAGATTTGCTGCAAAAACTGATTTGTTTATGTGATGATGACAACTGAATTGTTAATACAATATTTTTGTAGTATAAAGTTGCGTTGTTTGTGAATATTTGATGAGAAATTATTTGTGTTTAAATATTGTCTTATATTTATTATTTTAGGGCCGGACACCTCTACACCACTCAGCAAAGTGGGGACTCACAGATGTCACAAAGGCTCTCCTGGAGGCAGGGGCCTCACTGTCTGCTGTGGACAATGATGTGATTAAATCCTCAGTAAAACTAAGACAATGAAATATTAACCTGATAAGTGACGAATGAGGAAAGTCTTCTAAAAGTGAAAAAATTAAATATCTGAAATGTCGTGTGGGATCTTGTTCTAACCGTGTGATTGAACTGAATCTGGAAATGTTAATTTCAACAAGATTTGTGACGAAATATTTTTTTTTCATGTCAGGTTCAAGAAAACTGATGTTTAATAAATTCAAAAATGGATAAAATAATATATCAGAAACGTCGTGTGGGATCAGGTTTTAATCGTGTGATTGAACTGAATCAGAAAATGTTAATTTTAAAAATATTTGTTACAAAAAAAGATTTGTTATGTGATGATGACAACTGAATTCTCAATATAATACTTTTGTAGTATAAAGTTGTGTTGTTTGTGAAGAATTGATGAGAAATTGTTTGTGTTTAAATATTTTTTTATATTTAATGTTTTAGCACATGACACCTCTACACCTGTCAGCAATGTGGGGACACACAGATGTGACAAATGTTCTACTGGAGGCAGGGGCCTCACCGTCTGCTGTGGATTATGATGTAATTAAGCCCTCAGTAAAACTAAGACAATCAAATAATAAACTCTTTAAGTGACGAATGAGGAATGTCGTTTAAAATGAAGAAAATAAAATATCAGAAATGTCGTATGAGGTCTTGTTAAAATCGTGTCATTGAACTGAATCTGAAAAGTTTAATCTTAGAAAGATTTGTGACGAAATATGATTTTTTTCATGTCAGGATCAAGAAAACTGATGTTCAATTTCTTCAAAAATGGAAAAAATAAAATATCAGACATGTCGTATGAGGTTTTGTTCTAATCGTGTGATTGAACTTAATAACACAATGCTAAATTAAAAATATGTGCAACAAAAAAAGATTTTCTATGTGAAGATGACTGAATTGTTTATAGAATACTGTTGTAATATAAAGTTGTGTTGTTTGTGAAGATTTTATGACAAAATGTCTGTTATTGACTACGAAATTGCTTGCGTTTAAATATTTTGTTATATTTATTGCTTTAGGGCTGCACAACTCTACACACTACAGCATGAAAATGTTAATATTGATAAGATTTGTTTTATAGTTTTATGTCAGGGTCAAAAATACCGGCTTTGTAATGGCAGAGATAGAATGGGGTTTACTTTATAAATGATACCTGTCATGTACAGATAACACATATATTTTTAATGAGGAATTCATTGTGGATACAACAGAACAAATTAAATAAACAGATGTGATAAAAAGTTTTAATTAAACCTTGAATAAATATGTAATTAGCATCATAACATTATTTAGTAATAAGTTTATTATTTTGTATCAATATTTTACAGGGAAAGACCCCACACCATGTTGCACGTCATAACGTGAAAAAACTGCTACAGGTAATGCATAACTAATATAAAACATTTTCGAACTGAATACATTATTTTGTATTTTTATTGGAATATAATATAAATTGGTAATCCACAATTTTAGCTTTCACAATGAGTACTGCCATTCTGACCCAAGACCAGTGAAACTTCGTTCGGACTAGTAAATTCAAATTGTCATTCCGAGGACTACATTTTGCATTTTCTGCAGATTTGATTTGATAGTATGTTGCAGAGGTAATGTATGTGTAATACAAGCAAATCAGTAATAACACTGTCTATGCTATGTGCTACATGAAGATATAAGTGACTACATCGAACTTTTATACTTGTCACTATTCTTCACTCTGTGTCACCTGTAGATCATTATATCAGCATCTTCCTATCCTTCACTCTGTGTTACATGTAGATCAGTGTATCTACACCGTTATATCATTCACTCTGTGTTACATGTATATCATCATATCTATATCTTTCTATTCTTCATTCTGTGTTACATGTAGATCAGTGCATATATAATGCTCTACTCTTCACTTTGTGTTACATGTATATCAGTGTATCTACATCTTTATATGCTACACTCTGCTACATATAGATCAGTGTATATACACCTTACCATTCGTCAATCTGTGTTACATGTAGATCAGTGTATCTATGCTTTCTTTTCTTCACTCTGTGTTACATGTAGATTAGTGTATCTACACCATTATATGCTTCACTCTGTATTACATGTATATCAGTATATCTACATCATTCTTGACTTCACTATGTGTTGCATGTAGGTCAGTGTATCTACACTGTTCTATTCTTCATTCTGTGTTACATGCAGATCAGTATATCCACACTATTATATTCTTCGTTCTGTGTTACATGCAGATCAGTGTACCCACAACATTCTATTCTACGCACTGTTTTGCTTGAGATCAATGCATCTACATAGTTATATTCTTCACTCTCTGCTACATGTATATCAGTGTATCTACATCTTTCTATTCTTTACTCTGCGTTACATGTATATCAGTGTATCTACTTAATTATATTCTTCACTCTGTTAAATGTAGATCAGTGTATCTACACCATTATATTCTTCACCCTGTGTTACATGTAAATATGTGTATCCACACCATTATATTCTTCAATCTGTGTTAAGTGTAGATCAGTGTATCTACATCTTTCTATGGTACACTCTGTGTCACATGTTAATCAGTATATTTACATTTTATAGTGCTACTTTGTGTTTCCTATAGATCAATGTATCTACACCATTATATTGTTCACTCTGTGTTACATGTAGATCAGTGTATCTACAACTTTTTATACTATACTTTGCGTTACATTTAAATCAAGGTAATTAGAGACCTCTTTTCTTCACTCTGTGTTACATGTAGATCAGAGTATCTACATCTGTCTATTCTTTACTCTGTTTTACATGTAGATCAGTGTATCTACAACTATTAATACTGCACTATGTGTTACATGTAGATCAATGTATCTACACCTTTCTATTCTTCACTTTGTGTTAATTGTAGATCAGTGCATCTACATCTTACTATATTTCACTCTGTGTTACATGTAGATCAGTATATCTACACCATTCTATTCTTCACTTTGTTTCTACACAGTTCTATGCTATAACGTTCTATAATTCACTCTGTGTGACATGTAGATCAGTATATCTACACCATTCTATTCTTCACTTTGTTTCTACACAGTTCTATGCTACACCGTTCTATAATTCACTCTGTGTGACATGTAGATCAGTGTATCTACGCATTTCTATAATTCACTCTGTGTGACATGTAGATCAGTGTATCTACACCTTTCTATGCTTCACTCTGTGTTACATGTAAATCAGTGTATCTACATCTTACTATACTTCACTCTGTGTAACATGTAGATCAGTTTATCTACACCTTGCTATGCTTCACATTGTGTTACATGTAATTCAGTATATCTATATCTTACCCTACTTCACCCTGTGCAACATGTAGATCAATGTATCTACATTTTTCTATTCTTCACTCTGTGTTACATGCATATCAGTGTATCCACGCCGTTCTATAATTCACAATGTGTTACATGTAGATCAATGTATCAACACCGTTCTATATTAAACTCGGTGGTACATGTACATCAGTCTATCTATACCATTCAATTATTCGCTCTGTGTTGCACGAAGATCAGTGTATCTACATCTTTCTATGCTACACTATGTGTTACATGTATATCAATGTATATACACCTTACCATACTGCACTCTGTGTTACATGAAGATCAGTGTATCTACAGCATTCTATCCTTCGCTCTGTGTTACATGTAGATCACACCATTCTATTCTTCAATCGGTGTTAAATGTAGATCAGTTTATCTACACCATTCTATTATTTACTATGTGTTACATGTAGACCAGTGTATCTACATCGTTCTATGCTACACTCTGTCTTACATGTAAATCAGCATATCTACATCTTACTATACTCCACTATATGTTTCCTGTAGATCAGTGTATCTACACCATTATATTATTCACTCTGTGTTACATGATGATCATTGTATCTACAACTCTCTATACTATGCTTTGTGTTGCATGTAGATCAATGTAATAATATAATTGTTTTCTTCACTTTGTTTTACATGTAGATCAGAGTGTCTACACCGTTCTATTATTTTCTCTGTGTTACATGCATATCTGTGTATCTGCATTTTTATATACTGCACTATGTTACATTTAGATCAGTATATCTACATCATTTTATACGTTCTCTGTGTTACATGTAGATCAATGTATCGACACCATTCTATTCTTTCCTATTTGTTACATGTATATCATATCAACACCATTCTATACTGCAATCTCTTACATGTAGATCAGTGTATTAACACCATTCTATACTTCACTCTGTGATACATGTAGATAAGTGTATTAAAACCTTATTATAATATACTAAGTGTTACATGTAGATCTGTGTATCTACAATATTCTATGCTACTCTTTGCGTGGTTCCTGTCTTGGTTGTTATATTGTCTACCATTACTCTCTACTGTTTGACAGAAGGGATTTACATGTTGTTGTAGTTATATTGTCTACCATTACTCTCTACTGTTTGACAGAAGGGATTTACATGTTGTTGTAGTTATATTGTCTACCATTACTCTCTACTGTTTGACAGAAGGGATTTACGTGTTGTTGTTGTTATATTGTCTACCATTACTCTCTACTGTTTGACAGAGGGGATTTACATGTTGTAGTTGTATTGTCTATCATTACTCTTTTAGATTTGACAGAGGAGTGGTTCATGTTGTGGTTGCTATATTTTCTACCATTACTGTTAAAGGTTTGACAGAGGAATTGTTTGTATTGTAGTGATGGCTATATTGTATATCATTACTGTTAAAGGTTTGACAGAGGAATTGTTTGTATTGTAGTGATGGCTATATTGTATATCATTACTGTTAAAGGTTTGACAGAGGAATTGTTTGTATTGTAGTGATGGCTATATTGTATATCATTACTGTTAAAGGTTTGACAGAGGAATTGTTTGTATTGTAGTGATGGCTATATTGTATATCATTACTGTTAAAGGTTTGACAGAGGAATTGTTTGTATTGTAGTGATGGCTATATTGTATATCATTACTGTTAAAGGTTTGACAGAGGAATTGTTTGTATTGTAGTGATGGCTATATTGTATATCATTACTGTTAAAGGTTTGACAGAGGAATTGTTTGTATTGTAGTGATGGCTATATTGTATATCATTACTGTTAAAGGTTTGACAGAGGAATTGTTTGTATTGTAGTGATGGCTATATTGTATGTCATTACTGTTAAAGGTTTGACAGAGGAATTGTTTGTATTGTAGTGATGGCTATATTGTATATCATTACTGTTAAAGGTTTGACAGAGGAATTGTTTGTATTGTAGTGATGGCTATATTGTATATCATTACTGTTAAAGGTTTGACAGAGGAATTGTTTGTATTGTAGTGATGGCTATATTGTATATCATTACTGTTAAAGGTTTGACAGAGGAATTGTTTGTATTGTAGTGATGGCTATATTGTATATCATTACTGTTAAAGGTTTGACAGAGGAATTGTTTGTATTGTAGTGATGGCTATATTGTATATCATTACTGTTAAAGGTTTCACAGAGGAAGTGTTTGTATTGTAGTGATGGCTATATTGTATATCATTACTGTTAAAGGTTTGACAGAGGAATTGTTTGTATTGTAGTGATGGCTATATTGTATATCATTACTGATTAAGGTTTGACTTGTTATTTCGTCTGCCATTGCTGTTTAAGGTTTACAGAGGGGTGGCTCATGTTGTTGTTGTTATTTCGTCTGCCATTGCTGTTTAAGGTTTGACAGAGGAGTGGTTCATATTGTTGTTGTTATATTGTCTACCTTTGTTGTTTAAGGTTTACAGAGGGGTGGTTCATGTTGTTGTTGCTATATTGTATATCATTGCTGTTTAAGGTTTGACAGAGGAGTGGTTCATGTTGTTTATGTTATATTGTCTATCATTTCTCTTTAAGGTTTGACAGAGAAATGGTTCATGTTGTTGTTGTTATATTGTCTACCATTACTGTTTAAGGTTTGACAGAGGAGTGGTTCATGTTGTTGTTGTTATATTGTCTACCATTACTGTTTAAGGTTTGACAGAGGAGTGGTTCATGTTGTTGTTGTTATATTGTCTACCATTACTGTTTAAGGTTTGACAGAGGAGTGGTTCATGTTGTTGTTGTTATATTGTCTACCATTACTGTTTAAGGTTTGACAGAGGAGTGGTTCATGTTGTTGTTGTTATATTGTCTACCATTACTGTTTAAGGTTTGACAGAGGAATGGTTCATGTTGTGGTTGTTATATTGTCTACCATTACTTTTTAAGGTTTGACAAAGGAGTGGTTCATGTTGTTGTAGTTGTATTGTCTACCATTACTGTTTAAGGTTTGACAAAGGAGTGGTTCATGTTGTTGTAGTTGTATTGTCTACCATTACTGTTTAAGGTTTGACAAAGGAGTGGTTCATGTTGTTGTTATATTGTCTACCATTACTGTTTAAGGTTTGACAGAGGAATGGTTCATGTTGTTGTTGTTATATTGTCTACCATTACTGTTTAAGGTTTGACAGAGGAATGATTCATGTTGTTGTTGCTATATTGTCTACCATTACTGTTTAAGGTTTGACAGAGGAATGGTTCATATTGTTGTTGTTATATTGTCTACCATTACTCTTTAAGGTTTGACAGAGGAATGGTTCATGTTGTTGTTGTTATATTGTCTACCATTACTGTTTAAGGTTTGACAGAGGAGTGGTTCATGTTGTTGTTGTTATATTGTCTACCATTACTGTTTAAGGTTTGACAGAGGAGTGGTTCATGTTGTTGTTGCTATATTGTCTACCATTACTGTTTAAGGTTTAACAGAGGAATGGTTCATGTTGTTGTTGTAATATTGTCTACCATTACTGTTTAAGGTTTGACAGAGGAGTGGTTCATATTGTTGTTGTTATATTGTCTACCATTACTGTTTAAGGTTTGACAGAGGGGTGGCTCATGTTGTTGTTGTTATTTCGTCTGCCATTGCTGTTTAAGGTTTGACAGAGGAGTGGTTCATATTGTTGTTGCTATATTGTATATCATTGCTGTTTAAGGTTTGACAGAGGAGTGGTTCATGTTGTTTATGTTATATTGTCTATCATTACTCTTTAAGGTTTGACAGAGAAATGGTTCATGTTGTTGGTGTTATATTGTCTACCATTACTGTTTAAGGTTTGACAGAGGAGTGGTTCATGTTGTTGTTGTTATATTGTCTACCATTACTGTTTAAGGTTTGACAGAGGAGTGGTTCATGTTGTTGTTGTTATATTGTCTACCATTACTGTTTAAGGTTGGACAGAGGAGTGGTTCATGTTTTTGTTGTTATATTGTCTACCATTACTGTTTAAGGATTGACAGAGGAGTGGTTCATGTTGTTGTTGTTATATTGTCTACCATTACTGTTTAAGGTTTGACAGAGGAATGGTTCATGTTGTGGTTGTTATATTGTCTACCATTACTTTTTAAGGTTTAACAAAGGAGTGGTTCATGTTGTTGTAGTTGTATTGTCTACCATTACTGTTTAAGGTTTGACAAAGGAGTGGTTCATGTTGTTGTAGTTGTATTGTCTACCATTACTGTTTAAGGTTTGACAAAGGAGTGGTTCATGTTGTTGTTATATTGTCTACCATTACTGTTTAAGGTTTGACAGAGGAATGGTTCATGTTGTTGTTGCTATATTGTCTACCATTACTGTTTAAGGTTTGACAGAGGAGTGGTTAATGTTGTTGTAGTTATATTGTCTACCATTACTGTTTAAGGTTTGACAGAGGAGTGGTTCATGTTGTTGTTGTTATATTGTCTACCATTACTCTTTAAGGTTTGACAGAGGAATGGTTCATGTTGTTGTTGTTATATTGTCTACCATTACTGTTTAATGTTTGACAGAGGAATGATTCATGTTGTTGTTGCTATATTGTCTACCATTACTGTTTAAGGTTTGACAGAGGAATGGTTCATATTGTTGTTGTTATATTGTCTACCATTACTCTTTAAGGTTTGACAGAGGAGTGGTTCATGTTGTTGTTGTTATATTGTCTACCATTACTGTTTAAGGTTTGACAGAGGAGTGGATCATGTTGTTGTTGTTATATTGTCTACCATTACTGTTTAAGGTTTGACAGAGGAGTGGTTCATGTTGTTGTTGCTATATTGTCTACCATTACTGTTTAAGGTTTAACAGAGGAATGGTTCATGTTGTTGTTGTTATATTGTCTACCATTACTGTTTAAGGTTTGACAGAGGAGTGGTTCATATTGTTGTTGTTATATTGTCTACCATTACTGTTTAAGGTTTGACAGAGGAGTGGTTCATGTTGTTGTTGCTATATTGTCTACCATTACTGTTTAAGGTTTGACAGAGGGGTGGTTCATGTTGTTGTAGTTATATTGTCTACCATTACTTTTTAAGGTTTGACAAAGGAGTGGTTCATGTTGTTGTAGTTATATTGTCTACCATTACTTTTTAAGGTTTGACAGAGGAGTGGTTCATGTTGTTGTAGTTATATTGTATACCATTACTGCTTAAGGTTTGACAGAGGAGTGGTTCATGTTGTTGTTGTTATATTGTCTACCATTACTGTTTCAGGTTTGACAGAGGAGTGGTTCATGTTGTTGTTGTTATATTTTCTACCATTACTGTTTAAGGTTTGAAAGAGGAGTGGTTCATGTTGTTGTTGCTATATTGTCTACCATTACTGTTTAAGGTTTGACAGAGGAATGGTTCATGTTGTTGTAGTTATATTGTCTACCATTACTGTTTATGGTTTGACAGAGGAGGGGTTCATGTTGTTGTAGTTATATTTTCTACCATTACTGTTTAAGGTTTGACAGAGGAGTGGTTCATGTTGTTGTTGCTATATTGTCTACCATTACTGTTTAAGGTTTGACAGAGGAATGGTTCATGTTGTTGTAGTTATATTGTCTACCATTACTGTTTAAGGTTTGACAGAGGAATGGTTCATGTTGTTGTTGCTATATTGTCTACCATTACTGTTTAAGGTTTGACAGAGGAGTGGTTCATGTTGTTGTTGTTATATTGTCTACCATTACTGTTTAAGGTTTGACAGAGGAGTGGTTCATGTTGTTGTAGTTATATTGTCTACCATTACTGTTTAAGGATTGACAGAGGAGTGGTTCATGTTGTTTTTGCTATATTGTCTACCATTACTGTTTAAGGTTTGACAGAGGAGGGGTTCATGTTGTTGTTGCTATATTGTCTACCATTACTGTTTAAGGATTGACAGAGGAGTGGTTCATGTTGTTGTTGCTATATTGTCTACCATTACTGTTTAAGGTTTAAGAGAGGAATGGTTCATATTGTTGTTGTTATATTGTCTACCATTACTGTTTAAGGTTTGACAGAGGAGTGGTTCATGTTGTTGTTGCTATATTGTCTACCATTACTGTTTAAGGTTTGACAGAGGGGTGGTTCATGTTGTTGTTGTTATATTGTCTATCATTACTGTTTAAGGTTTGACAGAAGAATGGTTCATGTTGTTGTTGCTATATTGTCTACCATTACTGTTTAAGGTTTAACAGGGGAATGGTTCATGTTGTTGTAGTTATATTGTCTACCATTACTGTTTAAGGTTTAACAGAGGAATGGTTCATATTGTTGTTGTTATATTGTCTACCATTACTGTTTAAGGTTTGACAGAGGAGTGGTTCATGTTGTAGTTGCTATATTGTCTACCATTACTGTTTAAGGTTTGACAGAGGGGTGGTTCATGTTGTTGTAGTTATATTGTCTACCATTACTGTTTAAGGTTTGACAGAGGAATGGTTCATATTGTTGTTGCTATATTGTATATCATTGCTGTTTAAGGTTTGACAAAGGAGTGGTTCATGTTGTTGTAGTTGTATTGTCTACCATTACTGTTTAAGGTTTGACAGAGGAGTGGTTCATGTTTTTGTTGTTATATTGTCTACCATTACTGTTTAAGGTTTGACAGAGGAGTGGTTCATGTTGTTGTTGCTATATTGTCTCCCATTACTGTTTAAGGTTTGAAAGAGGGGTGGTTCATGTTGTTGTTGTTATATTGTCTATCATTACTGTTTAAGGTTTGACAGAGGAGTGGTTCATATTGTTGTTGTTATATTGTCTACCATTACTGTTTAAGGTTTGACAGAGGAGTGGTTCATGTTGCTGTTGCTATATTGTCTACCATTACTGTTTAAGGTTTGACAAAGGGGTGGTTCATGTTGTTGTTGTTATATTGTCTATCATTACTGTTTAAGGTTTGACAGAAGAATGGTTCATGTTGTTGTTGCTATATTGTCTACCATTACTGTTTAAGGTTTAACAGAGGAATGGTTCATGTTGTTGTAGTTATATTGTCTACCATTACTGTTTAAGGTTTAACAGAGGAATGGTTCATATTGTTGTTGTTATATTGTCTACCATTACTGTTTAAGGTTTGACAGAGGAGTGGTTCATGTTGTTGTTGCTATATTGTCTACCATTACTGTTTAAGGTTTGACAGAGGGGTGGTTCATGTTGTTGTAGTTATATTGTCTACCATTACTTTTTAAGGTTTGACAGAGGAATGGTTCATATTGTTGTTGCTATATTGTATATCATTGCTGTTTAAGGTTTGACAAAGGAGTGGTTCATGTTGTTGTAGTTGTATTGTCTACCATTACTGTTTAAGGTTTGACAGAGGAGTGGTTCATGCTGTTGTTGTTATATTGTCTACCATTACTGTTTAAGGTTTGACAGAGGAGTGGTTCATGGTGTTGTAGTTATATTGTATACCATTACTGCTTAAGGTTTGACAGAGGAGTGGTTCATGTTGTTGTTGCTATATTGTCTACCATTACTGTTTCAGGTTTGACAGAGGAGTGGTCCATGTTGTTGTAGTTATATTGTCTACCATTACTATTTAAGGTTTGACAGAGGAGTGGTTCATGTTGTTGTTGTTATATTGTCTACCATTACTGTTTAAGGTTTGACAGAGGAGTGGTTCATGTTGTTGTTGCAATATTGTCTACCATTACTGTTTAAGGTTTGACAGAGGAGTGGTTCATGTTGTTGTTGCTATATTGTCTACCATTACTGTTTAAGGTTTGACAGAGGAGTGGTTCATGTTGCTGTTGTTATATTGTCTACCATTACTGTTTAAGGTTTGACAGAGGAGTGGTTCATGTTGTTGTAGTTATATTGTCTACCATTACTGTTTAAGGTTTGACAGAGGAGTGGTTCATGTTGTTGTAGTTATATTGTCTACCATTACTGTTTAAGGTTTGACAGAGGAGTGGTTCATGTTGCTGTTGTTATATTGTCTACCATTACTGTTTAAGGTTTGACAGAGGAGTGGTTCATGTTGTTGTAGTTATATTGTCTACCATTACTGTTTAAGGTTTGACAGAGGAGTGGTTCATGTTGTTGTTGCTATATTGTCTACCATTACTGTTTAAGGTTTGACAGAGGAATGGTTCATGTTGTTGTAGTTATATTGTCTACCATTACTGTTTAAGGTTTGACAGAGGAATGGTTCATTTTGTTGTAGTTATATTGTCTACCATTACTGTTTAAGGATTGACAGAGGAGTGGTTCATGTTGTTGTTGCTATATTGTCTACCATTACTGTTTAAGGATTGACAGAGGAGTGGTTCATGTTTGTGTTGCTATATTGTCTACAATTACTGTTTAAGGTTTGACAGAGGAGTGGTTCATGTTGTTGTTGCTATATTGTCTACCATTACTGTTTAAGGTTTGACAGAGGAATGGTTCATGTTGTTTTAGAAATATTGTCTACCATTACTGTTTAAGGTTTGACAGAGGAGTGGTTCATGTTGTTGTTGCAGTATTGTCTACCATTACTGTTTCAGGTTTGAAAGAGGAGTGGTTCATGTTGTTGTTGCAGTATTGTCTACCATTACTGTTTAAGGTTTGACAGAGGAGTGGTTCATATTGTTGTAGTTATATTGTCTACCATTACTGTTTAAGGGTTGACAGAGGAGTGGTTCATGTTGTTGTAGTTGTATTGTCTACCATTACTGTTTAAGGTTTGACAGAGGAGTGGTTCATGTTGTTGTAGTTGTATTGTCTACCATTACTGTTTAAGGGTTGACAGAGGAGTGGTTCATGTTGTTGTAGTTGTATTGTCTACCATTACTGTTTAAGGGTTGACAGAGGAGTGGTTCATGTTGTTGTTGTTATATTGTCTACCATTACTGTTTAAGGTTTGACAGAGGAGTGGTTCATGTTGTTGTAGTTATATTGTCTACCATTACTGTTTAAGGTTTGACAGAGGAATGGTTCATAGTGTTGTTGCTATATTGTATATCATTGCTGTTTAAGGTTTGACAAAGGAGTGGTTCATGTTGTTGTAGTTGTATTGTCTACCATTACTGTTTAAGGTTTGACAGAGGAGTGGTTCATGTTGTTGTTGCTATATTGTCTACCATTACTGTTTAAGGTTTGACAGAGGAGGGGTTCATGTTGTTGTAGTTATATTGTCTACCATTACTGTTTAAGGTTTGACAGAGGAGTGGTTCATGTTGTTGTTGTTATATTGTCTACCATTACTGTTTAAGGTTTGACAGAGGAGTGGTTCATGTTGTTGTAGTTATATTGTCTACCATTACTGTTTAAGGATTGACAGAGGAGTGGTTCATGTTGTTTTTGCTATATTGTCTACCATTACTGTTTAAGGTTTGACAGAGGAGGGGTTCATGTTGTTGTTGCTATATTGTTTACCATTACTGTTTAAGGATTGACAGAGGAGTGGTTCATGTTGTTGTTGCTATATTGTCTACCATTACTGTTTAAGGTTTAACAGAGGAATGGTTCATATTGTTGTTGTTATATTGTCTACCATTACTGTTTAAGGTTTGACAGAGGAGTGGTTCATGTTGTTGTTGCTATATTGTCTACCATTACTGTTTAAGGTTTGACAGAGGGGTGGTTCATGTTGTTGTTGTTATATTGTCTATCAATATTGTTTAAGGTTTGACAGAAGAATGGTTCATGTTGTTGTTGCTATATTGTCTACCATTACTGTTTAAGGTTTAACAGAGGAATGGTTCATGTTGTTGTAGTTATATTGTCTACCATTACTGTTTAAGGTTTAACAGAGGAATGGTTCATATTGTTGTTGTTATATTGTCTACCATTACTGTTTAAGGTTTGACAGAGGAGTGGTTCATGTTGTAGTTGCTATATTGTCTACCATTACTGTTTAAGGTTTGACAGAGGGGTGGTTCATGTTGTTGTAGTTATATTGTCTACCATTACTTTTTAAGGTTTGACAGAGGAATGGTTCATATTGTTGTTGCTATATTGTATATCATTGCTGTTTAAGGTTTGACAAAGGAGTGGTTCATGTTGTTGTAGTTGTATTGTCTACCATTACTGTTTAAGGTTTGACAGAGGAGTGGTTCATGTTTTTGTTGTTATATTGTCTACCATTACTGTTTAAGGTTTGACAGAGGAGTGGTTCATGTTGTTGTTGCTATATTGTCTACCATTACTGTTTAAGGTTTGACAGAGGGGTGGTTCATGTTGTTGTTGTTATATTGTCTATCATTACTGTTTAAGGTTTGACAGAGGAGTGGTTCATATTGTTGTTGTTATATTGTCTACCATTACTGTTTAAGGTTTGACAGAGGAGTGGTTCATGTTGCTGTTGCTATATTGTCTACCATTACTGTTTAAGGTTTGACAAAGGGGTGGTTCATGTTGTTGTTGTTATATTGTCTATCATTACTGTTTAAGGTTTGACAGAAGAATGGTTCATGTTGTTGTTGCTATATTGTTTACCATTACTGTTTAAGGTTTAACAGAGGAATGGTTCATGTTGTTGTAGTTATATTGTCTACCATTACTGTTTAAGGTTTAACAGAGGAATGGTTCATATTGTTGTTGTTATATTGTCTACCATTACTGTTTAAGGTTTGACAGAAGAATGGTTCATGTTGTTGTAGTTATATTGTCTACCATTACTTTTTAAGGTTTGACAGAGGAATGGTTCATATTGTTGTTGCTATATTGTATATCATTGCTGTTTAAGGTTTGACAAAGGAGTGGTTCATGTTGTTGTAGTTGTATTGTCTACCATTACTGTTTAAGGTTTGACAGAGGAGTGGTTCATGCTGCTGTTGTTATATTGTCTACCATTACTGTTTAAGGTTTGACAGAGGAGTGGTTCATGTTGTTGTAGTTATATTGTATACCATTACTGCTTAAGGTTTGACAGAGGAGTGGTTCATGTTGTTGTTGCTATATTGTCTACCATTACTGTTTCAGGTTTGACAGAGGAGTGGTCCATGTTGTTGTAGTTATATTGTCTACCATTACTGTTTAAGGTTTGACAGAGGAGTTGTTCATGTTGTTGTTGTTATATTGTCTACCATTACTGTTTTAGGTTTGACAGAGGAGTGGTTCATGTTGTTGTTGCAATATTGTCTACCATTACTGTTTAAGGTTTGACAGAGGAGTGGTTCATGTTGCTGTTGTTATATTGTCTACCATTACTGTTTAAGGTTTGACAGAGGAGTGGTTCATGTTGTTGTAGTTATATTGTCTACCATTACTGTTTAAGGTTTGACAGAGGAGTGGTTCATGTTGTTGTAGTTATATTGTCTACCATTACTGTTTAAGGTTTGACAGAGGAGTGGTTCATGTTGCTGTTGTTATATTGTCTACCATTACTGTTTAAGGTTTGACAGAGGAGTGGTTCATGTTGTTGTAGTTATATTGTCTACCATTACTGTTTAAGGTTTGACAGAGGAGTGGTTCATGTTGTTGTTGCTATATTGTCTACCATTACTGTTTAAGGTTTGACAGAGGAATGGTTCATGTTGTTGTAGTTATATTGTCTACCATTACTGTTTAAGGTTTGACAGAGGAATGGTTCATGTTGTTGTAGTTATATTGTCTACCATTACTGTTTAAGGATTGACAGAGGAGTGGTTCATGTTGTTGTTGCTATATTGTCTACCATTACTGTTTAAGGATTGACAGAGGAGTGGTTCATGTTTTTGTTGTTATATTGTCTACCATTACTGTTTAAGGTTTGACAGAGGAGTGGTTCATGTTGTTGTTGCTATATTGTCTACCATTACTGTTTAAGGTTTGACAGAGGAATGGTTCATGTTGTTTTAGAAATATTGTCTACCATTACTGTTTAAGGTTTGACAGAGGAGTGGTTCATGTTGTTGTTGCAGTATTGTCTACCATTACTGTTTCAGGTTTGACAGAGGAGTGGTTCATGTTGTTGTTGCAGTATTGTCTACCATTACTGTTTAAGGTTTGACAGAGGAGTGGTTCATATTGTTGTAGTTATATTGTCTACCATTACTGTTTAAGGGTTGACAGAGGAGTGGTTCATGTTGTTGTAGTTGTATTGTCTACCATTACTGTTTAAGGTTTGACAGAGGAGTGGTTCATGTTGTTGTAGTTGTATTGTCTACCATTACTGTTTAAGGGTTGACAGAGGAGTGGTTCATGTTGTTGTAGTTGTATTGTCTACCATTACTGTTTAAGGGTTGACAGAGGAGTGGTTCATGTTGTTGTTGTTATATTGTCTACCATTACTGTTTAAGGTTTGACAGAGGAGGGGTTCATGTTGTTGTAGTTATATTGTCTACCGTTACTGTTTAAGGTTTGACAGAGGAGTGGTTCATGTTGTTGTTGTTATATTGTCTACCATTACTGTTTAAGGTTTGACAGAGGAGTGGTTCATGTTGTTGTAGTTATATTGTCTACCATTACTGTTTAAGGATTGACAGAGGAGTGGTTCATGTTGTTGTTGCTATATTGTCTACCATTACTGTTTAAGGTTTGACAGAGGAGGGGTTCATGTTGTTGTTGCTATATTGTCTACCATTACTCTTTAAGGATTGACAGAGGAGTGGTTCATGTTGTTGTTGCTATATTGTCTACCATTACTGTTTAAGGTTTAACAGAGGAATGGTTCATATTGTTGTTGTTATATTGTCTACCATTACTGTTTAAGGTTTGACAGAGGAGTGGTTCATGTTGTTGTTGCTATATTGTCTACCATTACTGTTTAAGGTTTGACAGAGGGGTGGTTCATGTTGTTGTTGTTATATTGTCTATCATTACTGTTTAAGGTTTGACAGAGGAGTGGTTCATGTTGTTGTTGTTATATTGTCTATCATTACTCTTTAAGGTTTGACAGAGGAGTGGTTCATGTTGTTGTTGTTATATTGTCTACCATTACTGTTTAAGGTTTGACAGAGGAATGGTTCATGTTGTTGTTGCTATATTGTCTACCATTACTGTTTTAGGTTTAACGGAGGAATGGTTCATGTTGTTGTAGTTATATTGTCTACCATTACTGTTTAAGGTTTAACAGAGGAATGGTTCATATTGTTGTTGTTATATTGTCTACCATTACTGTTTAAGGTTTGACAGAGGAGTGGTTCATGTTGTTGTTGCTATATTGTCTACCATTACTGTTTAAGGTTTGACAGAGGGGTGGTTCATGTTGTTGTAGTTATATTGTCTACCATTACTTTTTAAGGTTTGACAGAGGAATGGTTCATATTGTTGTTGCTATATTGTATATCATTGCTGTTTAAGGTTTGACAAAGGAGTGGTTCATGTTGTTGTAGTTGTATTGTCTACCATTACTGTTTAAGGTTTGACAGAGGAGTGGTTCATGTTGTTGTTGTTATATTGTCTACCATTACTGTTTAAGGTTTGACAGAGGAGTGGTTCATGTTGTTGTAGTTATATTGTCTACCATTACTGCTCAAGGTTTGACAGAGGAGTGGTTCATGTTGTTGTTGCTATATTGTCTACCATTACTGTTTCAGGTTTGACAGAGGAGTGGTCCATGTTGTTGTAGTTATATTGTCTACCATTACTGTTTAAGGTTTGACAGAGGAATGGTTCATGTTGTTGTTGTTATATTGTCTACCATTACTGTTTAAGGTTTGACAGAGGAGTGGTTCATGTTGTTGTTGCAATATTGTCTACCATTACTGTTTAAGGTTTGACAGAGGAGTGGTTCATGTTGCTGTTGTTATATTGTCTACCATTACTGTTTAAGGTTTGACAGAGGAGTGGTTCATGTTGTTGTAGTTATATTGTCTACCATTACTGTTTAAGGTTTGACAGAGGAGTGGTTCATGTTGTTGTAGTTATATTGTCTACCATTACTGTTTAAGGTTTGACAGAGGAGTGGTTCATGTTGTTGTTGCTATATTGTCTACCATTACTGTTTAAGGTTTGACAGAGGAATGGTTCATGTTGTTGTAGTTATATTGTCTACCATTACTGTTTAAGGTTTGACAGAGGAATGGTTCATGTTGTTGTAGTTATATTGTCTACCATTACTGTTTAAGGATTGACAGAGGAGTGGTTCATGTTTTTGTTGTTATATTGTCTACCATTACTGTTTAAGGTTTGACAGAGGAGTGGTTCATGTTGTTGTTGCTATATTGTCTACCATTACTGTTTAAGGTTTGACAGAGGAATGGTTCATGTTGTTGTAGAAATATTGTCTACCATTACTGTTTAAGGTTTGACAGAGGAGTGGTTCATGTTGTTGTTGCAGTATTGTCTACCATTACTGTTTAAGGTTTGACAGAGGAGTGGTTCATGTTGTTGTTGCAGTATTGTCTACCATTACTGTTTAAGGTTTGACAGAGGAGTGGTTCATATTGTTGTAGTTATATTGTCTACCATTACTGTTTAAGGGTTGACAGAGGAGTGGTTCATGTTGTTGTAGTTGTATTGTCTACCATTACTGTTTAAGGGTTGACAGAGGAGTGGTTCATGTTGTTGTTGTTATATTGTCTACCATTACTGTTTAAGGTTTGACAGAGGAGGGGTTCATGTTGTTGTAGTTATATTGTCTACCATTACTGTTTAAGGTTTGACAGAGGAGTGGTTCATGTTGTTGTTGCTATATTGTCTACCATTACTGTTTAAGGTTTCACAGAGGAGTGGTTCATGTTGTTGTAGTTATATTGTCTACCATTACTGTTTAAGGTTTGACAGAGGAGTGGTTCATGTTGTTGTTGCTATATTGTCTATCATTACTGTTTAAGGTTTGACAGAGGAGTGGTTCATGTTGTTGTTATATTGTCTACCATTACTGTTTAAGGTTTGACAGAGGAATGGTTCATGTTGTTGTTGCTATATTGTCTACCATTACTGTTTAAGGTTTAACAGAGGAATGGTTCATGTTGTTGTAGTTATATTGTCTACCATTACTGTTTAAGGTTTAACAGAGGAATGGTTCATATTGTTGTTGTTATATTGTCTACCATTACTGTTTAAGGTTTGACAGAGGAGTGGTTCATGTTGTTGTTGCTATATTGTCTACCATTAATGTTTAAGGTTTGACAGAGGGGTGGTTCATGTTGTTGTAGTTATATTGTCTACCATTACTTTTTAAGGTTTGACAGAGGAATGGTTCATGTTGTTGTTGCTATATTGTATATCATTGCTGTTTAAGGTTTGACAAAGGAGTGGTTCATGTTGTTGTAGTTGTATTGTCTACCATTACTGTTTAAGGTTTGACAGAGGAGTGGTTCATGTTGTTGTTATATTGTCTACCATTACTGTTTAAGGTTTGACAGAGGAATGGTTCATGTTGCTGTTGTTATATTGTCTACCATTACTGTTTAAGGTTTGACAGAGGAGTGGTTCATGTTGTTGTTATATTGTCTACCATTACTGTTTAAGGTTTGACAGAGGGGTGGTTCATGTTGTTGTTGTTATATTGTCTATCATTACTGTTTAAGGTTTGACAGAGGAGTGGTTCATATTGTTGTTGTTATATTGTCTACCATTACTGTTTAAGGTTTGACAGAGGAGTGGTTCATGTTGCTGTTGCTATATTGTCTACCATTACTGTTTAAGGTTTGACAAAGGGGTGGTTCATGTTGTTGTTGTTATATTGTCTATCATTACTGTTTAAGGTTTGACAGAAGAATGGTTCATGTTGTTGTTGCTATATTGTTTACTATTACTGTTTAAGGTTTAACAGAGGAATGGTTCATGTTGTTGTAGTTATATTGTCTACCATTACTGTTTAAGGTTTAACAGAGGAATGGTTCATATTGTTGTTGTTATATTGTCTACCATTACTGTTTAAGGTTTGACAGAAGAATGGTTCATGTTGTTGTAGTTATATTGTCTACCATTACTTTTTAAGGTTTGACAGAGGAATGGTTCATATTGTTGTTGCTATATTGTATATCATTGCTGTTTAAGGTTTGACAAAGGAGTGGTTCATGTTGTTGTAGTTGTATTGTCTACCATTACTGTTTAAGGTTTGACAGAGGAGTGGTTCATGCTGCTGTTGTTATATTGTCTACCATTACTGTTTAAGGTTTGACAGAGGAGTGGTTCATGTTGTTGTAGTTATATTGTATACCATTACTGCTTAAGGTTTGACAGAGGAGTGGTTCATGTTGTTGTTGCTATATTGTCTACCATTACTGTTTCAGGTTTGACAGAGGAGTGGTCCATGTTGTTGTAGTTATATTGTCTACCATTACTGTTTAAGGTTTGACAGAGGAGTGGTTCATGTTGTTGTTGTTATATTGTCTACCATTACTGTTTTAGGTTTGACAGAGGAGTGGTTCATGTTGTTGTTGCAATATTGTCTACCATTACTGTTTAAGGTTTGACAGAGGAGTGGTTCATGTTGCTGTTGTTATATTGTCTACCATTACTGTTTAAGGTTTGACAGAGGAGTGGTTCATGTTGTTGTAGTTATATTGTCTACCATTACTGTTTAAGGTTTGACAGAGGAGTGGTTCATGTTGTTGTAGTTATATTGTCTACCATTACTGTTTAAGGTTTGACAGAGGAGTGGTTCATGTTGCTGTTGTTATATTGTCTACCATTACTGTTTAAGGTTTGACAGAGGAGTGGCTCATGTTGTTGTAGTTATATTGTCTACCATTACTGTTTAAGGTTTGACAGAGGAGTGGTTCATGTTGTTGTTGCTATATTGTCTACCATTACTGTTTAAGGTTTGACAGAGGAATGGTTCATGTTGTTGTAGTTATATTGTCTACCATTACTGTTTAAGGTTTGACAGAGGAATGGTTCATGTTGTTGTAGTTATATTGTCTACCATTACTGTTTAAGGATTGACAGAGGAGTGGTTCATGTTGTTGTTGCTATATTGTCTACCATTACTGTTTAAGGATTGACAGAGGAGTGGTTCATGTTTTTGTTGTTATATTGTCTACCATTACTGCTTAAGGTTTGACAGAGGAGTGGTTCATGTTGTTGTTGCTATATTGTCTACCATTACTGTTTAAGGTTTGACAGAGGAATGGTTCATGTTGTTTTAGAAATATTGTCTACCATTACTGTTTAAGGTTTGACAGAGGAGTGGTTCATGTTGTTGTTGCAGTATTGTCTACCATTACTGTTTCAGGTTTGACAGAGGAGTGGTTCATGTTGTTGTTGCAGTATTGTCTACCATTACTGTTTAAGGTTTGACAGAGGAGTGGTTCATATTGTTGTAGTTATATTGTCTACCATTACTGTTTAAGGGTTGACAGAGGAGTGGTTCATGTTGTTGTAGTTGTATTGTCTACCATTACTGTTTAAGGTTTGACAGAGGAGTGGTTCATGTTGTTGTAGTTGTATTGTCTACCATTACTGTTTAAGGGTTGACAGAGGAGTGGTTCATGTTGTTGTAGTTGTATTGTCTACCATTACTGTTTAAGGGTTGACAGAGGAGTGGTTCATGTTGTTGTTGTTATATTGTCTACCATTACTGTTTAAGGTTTGACAGAGGAGTGGTTCATGTAGTTGTAGTTATATTGTCTACCATTACTGTTTAAGGTTTGACAGAGGAGGGGTTCATGTTGTTGTAGTTATATTGTCTACCGTTACTGTTTAAGGTTTGACAGAGGAGTGGTTCATGTTGTTGTTGTTATATTGTCTACCATTACTGTTTAAGGTTTGACAGAGGAGTGGTTCATGTTGTTGTAGTTATATTGTCTACCATTACTGTTTAAGGATTGACAGAGGAGTGGTTCATGTTGTTGTTGCTATATTGTCTACCATTACTGTTTAAGGTTTGACAGAGGAGGGGTTCATGTTGTTGTTGCTATATTGTCTACCATTACTCTTTAAGGATTGACAGAGGAGTGGTTCATGTTGTTGTTGCTATATTGTCTACCATTACTGTTTAAGGTTTAACAGAGGAATGGTTCATATTGTTGTTGTTATATTGTCTACCATTACTGTTTAAGGTTTGACAGAGGAGTGGTTCATGTTGTTGTTGCTATATTGTCTACCATTACTGTTTAAGGTTTGACAGAGGGGTTGTTCATGTTGTTGTTGTTATATTGTCTATCATTACTGTTTAAGGTTTGACAGAGGAGTGGTTCATGTTGTTGTTGTTATATTGTCTATCATTACTCTTTAAGGTTTGACAGAGGAGTGGTTCATGTTGTTGTTGTTATATTGTCTACCATTACTGTTTAAGGTTTGACAGAGGAATGGTTCATGTTGTTGTTGCTATATTGTCTACCATTACTGTTTAAGGTTTAACGGAGGAATGGTTCATGTTGTTGTAGTTATATTGTCTACCATTACTGTTTAAGGTTTAACAGAGGAATGGTTCATATTGTTGTTGTTATATTGTCTACCATTACTGTTTAAGGTTTGACAGAGGAGTGGTTCATGTTGTTGTTGCTATATTGTCTACCATTACTGTTTAAGGTTTGACAGAGGGGTGGTTCATGTTGTTGTAGTTATATTGTCTACCATTACTTTTTAAGGTTTGACAGAGGAATGGTTCATATTGTTGTTGCTATATTGTATATCATTGCTGTTTAAGGTTTGACAAAGGAGTGGTTCATGTTGTTGTAGTTGTATTGTCTACCATTACTGTTTAAGGTTTGACAGAGGAGTGGTTCATGTTGTTGTTGTTATATTGTCTACCATTACTGTTTAAGGTTTGACAGAGGAGTGGTTCATGTTGTTGTAGTTATATTGTCTACCATTACTGCTCAAGGTTTGACAGAGGAGTGGTTCATGTTGTTGTTGCTATATTGTCTACCATTACTGTTTCAGGTTTGACAGAGGAGTGGTCCATGTTGTTGTAGTTATATTGTCTACCATTACTGTTTAAGGTTTGACAGAGGAGTGGTTCATGTTGTTGTTGTTATATTGTCTACCATTACTGTTTAAGGTTTGACAGAGGAGTGGTTCATGTTGTTGTTGCAATATTGTCTACCATTACTGTTTAAGGTTTGACAGAGGAGTGGTTCATGTTGCTGTTGTTATATTGTCTACAAATACTGTTTAAGGTTTGACAGAGGAGTGGTTCATGTTGTTGTAGTTATATTGTCTACCATTACTGTTTAAGGTTTGACAGAGGAGTGGTTCATGTTGTTGTAGTTATATTGTCTACCATTACTGTTTAAGGTATGACAGAGGAGTGGTTCATGTTGTTGTTGCTATATTGTCTACCATTACTGTTTAAGGTTTGACAGAGGAATGGTTCATGTTGTTGTAGTTATATTGTCTACCATTACTGTTTAAGGTTTGACAGAGGAATGGTTCATGTTGTTGTAGTTATATTGTCTACCATTACTGTTTAAGGATTGACAGAGGAGTGGTTCATGTTTTTGTTGTTATATTGTCTACCATTACTGTTTAAGGTTTGACAGAGGAGTGGTTCATGTTGTTGTTGCTATATTGTCTACCATTACTGTTTAAGGTTTGACAGAGGAATGGTTCATGTTGTTGTAGAAATATTGTCTACCATTACTGTTTAAGGTTTGACAGAGGAGTGGTTCATGTTGTTGTTGCAGTATTGTCTACCATTACTGTTTAAGGTTTGACAGAGGAGTGGTTCATGTTGTTGTTGCAGTATTGTCTACCATTACTGTTTAAGGTTTGACAGAGGAGTGGTTCATATTGTTGTAGTTATATTGTCTACCATTACTGTTTAAGGGTTGACAGAGGAGTGGTTCATGTTGTTGTAGTTGTATTTTCTACCATTACTGTTTAAGGTTTCACAGAGGAGTGGTTCATGTTGTTGTAGTTATATTGTCTACCATTACTGTTTAAGGTTTGACAGAGGAGTGGTTCATGTTGTTGTTGCTATATTGTCTATCATTACTGTTTAAGGTTTGACAGAGGAGTGGTTCATGTTGTTGTTATATTGTCTACCATTACTGTTTAAGGTTTGACAGAGGAATGGTTCATGTTGTTGTTGCTATATTGTCTACCATTACTGTTTAAGGTTTAACAGAGGAATGGTTCATGTTGTTGTAGTTATATTGTCTACCATTACTGTTTAAGGTTTAACAGAGGAATGGTTCATATTGTTGTTGTTATATTGTCTACCATTACTGTTTAAGGTTTGACAGAGGAGTGGTTCATGTTGTTGTTGCTATATTGTCTACCATTACTGTTTAAGGTTTGACAGAGGTTTGGTTCATGTTGTTGTAGTTATATTGTCTACCATTACTTTTTAAGGTTTGACAGAGGAATGGTTCATATTGTTGTTGCTATATTGTATATCATTGCTGTTTAAGGTTTGACAAAGGAGTGGTTCATGTTGTTGTAGTTGTATTGTCTACCATTACTGTTTAAGGTTTGACAGAGGAGTGGTTCATGTTGTTGTTATATTGTCTACCATTACTGTTTAAGGTTTGACAGAGGAATGGTTCATGTTGCTGTTGTTATATTGTCTACCATTACTGTTTAAGGTTTGACAGAGAAGTGGTTCATGTTGTTGTAGTTATATTGTATACCATTACTGCTTAAGGTTTGACAGAGGAGTGGTTCATGTTGTTGTTGCTATATTGTCTACCATTTCTGTTTCAGGTTTGACAGAGGAGTGGTTCATGTTGTTGTTGCAATATTGTCTACCATTACTGTTTAAGGTTTGACAGAGGAGTGGTTCATGTTGCTGTTGTTATATTGTCTACCATTACTGTTTAAGGTTTGACAGAGGAGTGGTTCATGTTGTTGTAGTTATATTGTCTACCATTACTGTTTAAGGTTTGACAGAGGAGTGGTTCATGTTGTTGTAGTTATATTGTCTACCATTACTGTTTAAGGTTTGACAGAGGAGTGGTTCATGTTGCTTTTGTTATATTGTCTACCATTACTGTTTAAGGTTTGACAGAGGAGTGGTTCATGTTGTTGTAGTTATATTCTCTACCATTACTGTTTAAGGATTGACAGAGGAGTGGTTCATGTTGTTGTTGCTATATTGTCTACCATTACTGTTTAAGGATTGACAGAGGAGTGGTTCATGTTTTTGTTGTTATATTGTCTACCATTACTGTTTAAGGTTTGACAGAGGAGTGGTTCATGTTGTTGTAGTTATATTTTCTACCATTACTGTTTAAGGTTTGACAGAGGAGTGGTTCATGTTGTTGTTGCTATATTGTCTACCATTACTGTTTAAGGTTTGACAGAGGAGTGGTTCATGTTGTTGTTGCAGTATTGTCTACCATTACTGTTTAAGGTTTGACAGAGGAGTGGTTCATATTGTTGTAGTTATATTGTCTACCATTACTGTTTAAGGGTTGTCAGAGGAGTGGTTCATGTTGTTGTAGTTGTATTGTCTACCATTACTGTTTAAGGTTTGACAGAGGAGTGGTTCATGTTGTTGTAGTTATATTGTCTACCATTACTGTTTAAGGTTTGACAGAGGAGTGATTCATGTTGTTGTTGCTATATTGTCTATCATTACTGTTTAAGGTTTGACAGAGGAGTGGTTCATGTTGTTGTTATATTGTCTACCATTACTGTTTAAGGTTTGACAGAGGAATGGTTCATGTTGTTGTTGCTATATTGTCTACCATTACTGTTTAAGGTTTAACAGAGGAATGGTTCATGTTGTTGTAGTTATATTGTCTACCATTACTGTGTAAGGTTTAACAGAGGAATGGTTCATATTGTTGTTGTTATATTGTCTACCATTACTGTTTAAGGGTTGACAGAGGAGTGGTTCATGTTGTTGTTGCTATATTGTCTACCATTACTGTTTAAGGTTTGACAGAGGGGTGGTTCATGTTGTTGTAGTTATATTGTCTACCATTACTTTTTAAGGTTTGACAGTGGAATGGTTCATATTGTTGTTGCTATATTGTATATCATTGCTGTTTAAGGTTTGACAAAGGAGTGGTTCATGTTGTTGTAGTTGTATTGTCTACCATTACTGTTTAAGGTTTGACAGAGGAGTGGTTCATGTTGTTGTTATATTGTCTACCATTACTGTTTAAGGTTTGACAGAGGAGTGGTTCATGTTGTTGTTATATTGTCTACCATTACTGTTTAAGGTTTGACAGAGGAATGGTTCATGTTGCTGTTGTTATATTGTCTGCCATTACTGTTTAAGGTTTGACAGAGGAGTGGTTCATGTTGTTGTAGTTATATTGTATACCATTACTGCTTAAGGTTTGACAGAGGAGTGGTTCATGTTGTTGTTGCTATATTGTCTACCATTACTGTTTCAGGTTTGACAGAGGAGTGGCTCATGTTGCTGTTGTTATATTGTCTACCATTACTGTTTAAGGTTTGACAGAGGAGTGGTTCATGTTGTTGTAGTTATATTGTCTACCATTACTGTTTAAGGTTTGACAGAGGAGTGGTTCATGTTGTTGTAGTTATATTGTCTACCATTACTGTTTAAGGTTTGACAGAGGAGTGGTTCATGTTGCTTTTGTTATATTGTCTACCATTACTGTTTAAGGTTTGACAGAGGAGTGGTTCATGTTGTTGTAGTTATATTCTCTACCATTACTGTTTAAGGATTGACAGAGGAGTGGTTCATGTTGTTGTTGCTATATTGTCTACCATTACTGTTTAAGGATTGACAGAGGAGTGGTTCATGTTTTTGTTGTTATATTGTCTACCATTACTGTTTAAGGTTTGACAGAGGAGTGGTTCATGTTGTTGTAGTTATATTTTCTACCATTACTGTTTAAGGTTTGACAGAGGAGTGGTTCATGTTGTTGTTGCAGTTATATTGTCTACCATTACTGTTTAAGGTTTGACAGAGGAATGGTTCATGTTGTTGTAGTTATATTGTCTACCATTACTGTTTAAGGTTTGACAGAGGAATGGTTCATGTTGTTGTAGTTATATTGTCTACCATTACTGTTTAAGGATTGACAGAGGAGTGGTTCATGTTGTTGTTGCTATATTGTCTACCATTACTGTTTAAGGATTGACAGAGGAGTGGTTCATGTTTTTGTTGTTATATTGTCTACCATTACTGTTTAAGGTTTGACAGAGGAGTGGTTCATGTTGTTGTTGCTATATTGTCTACCATTACTGTTTAAGGTTTGACAGAGGAATGGTTCATGTTGTTGTAGAAATATTGTCTACCATTACTGTTTAAGGTTTGACAGAGGAGTGGTTCATGTTGTTGTTGCAGTATTGTCTACCATTACTGTTTAAGGTTTGACAGAGGAGTGGTTCATGTTGTTGTTGCAGTATTGTCTACCATTACTGTTTAAGGTTTGACAGAGGAGTGGTTCATATTGTTGTAGTTATATTGTCTACCATTACTGTTTAAGGGTTGACAGAGGAGTGATTCATGTTGTTGTAGTTGTATTGTCTACCATTACTGTTTAAGGTTTGACAGAGGAGTGGTTCATGTTGTTGTAGTTATATTGTCTACCATTACTGTTTAAGGTTTGACAGAGGAGTGGTTCATGTTGTTGTTGCTATATTGTCTATCATTACTGTTTAAGGTTTGACAGAGGAGTGGTTCATGTTGTTGTTATATTGTCTACCATTACTGTTTAAGGTTTGACAGAGGAATGGTTCATGTTGTTGTTGCTATATTGTCTACCATTACTGTTTAAGGTTTAACAGAGGAATGGTTCATGTTGTTGTAGTTATATTGTCTACCATTACTGTTTAAGGTTTAACAGAGGAATGGTTCATATTGTTGTTGTTATATTGTCTACCATTACTGTTTAAGGTTTGACAGAGGAGTGGTTCATGTTGTTGTTGCTATATTGTCTACCATTACTATTTAAGGGTTGACAGAGGGGTGGTTCATGTTGTTGTAGTTATATTGTCTACCATTACTTTTTAAGGTTTGACAGAGGAATGGTTCATATTGTTGTTGCTATATTGTATATCATTGCTGTTTAAGGTTTGACAAAGGAGTGGTTCATGTTGTTGTAGTTGTATTGTCTACCATTACTGTTTAAGGTTTGACAGAGGAGTGGTTCATGTTGTTGTTATATTGTCTACCATTACTGTTTAAGGTTTGACAGAGGAGTGGTTCATGTTGTTGTTATATTGTCTACCATTACTGTTTAAGGTTTGACAGAGGAATGGTTCATGTTGCTGTAGTTATATTGTCTACCATTACTGTTTAAGGTTTGACAGAGGAGTGGTTCATGTTGTTGTTATATTGTCTACCATTACTGTTTAAGGTTTGACAGAGGAGTGGTTCATGTTGTTGTTATATTGTCTACCATTACTGTTTAAGGTTTGACAGAGGAATGGTTCATGTTGCTGTTGTTATATTGTCTGCCATTACTGTTTAAGGTTTGACAGAGGAGTGGTTCATGTTGTTGTAGTTATATTGTATACCATTACTGCTTAAGGTTTGACAGAGGAGTGGTTCATGTTGTTGTTGCTATATTGTCTACCATTACTGTTTCAGGTTTGACAGAGGAGTGGCTCATGTTGCTGTTGTTATATTGTCTACCATTACTGTTTAAGGTTTGACAGAGGAGTGGTTCATGTTGTTGTAGTTATATTGTCTACCATTACTGTTTAAGGTTTGACAGAGGAGTGGTTCATGTTGTTGTAGTTATATTGTCTACCATTACTGTTTAAGGTTTGACAGAGGAGTGGTTCATGTTGCTTTTGTTATATTGTCTACCATTACTGTTTAAGGTTTGACAGAGGAGTGGTTCATGTTGTTGTAGTTATATTCTCTACCATTACTGTTTAAGGATTGACAGAGGAGTGGTTCATGTTGTTGTTGCTATATTGTCTACCATTACTGTTTAAGGATTGACAGAGGAGTGGTTCATGTTTTTGTTGTTATATTGTCTACCATTACTGTTTAAGGTTTGACAGAGGAGTGGTTCATGTTGTTGTAGTTATATTTTCTACCATTACTGTTTAAGGTTTGACAGAGGAGTGGTTCATGTTGTTGTTGCTATATTGTCTACCATTACTGTTTAAGGTTTGACAGAGGAATGGTTCATGTTGTTGTAGTTATATTGTCTACCATTACTGTTTAAGGTTTGACAGAGGAATGGTTCATGTTGTTGTAGTTATATTGTCTACCATTACTGTTTAAGGATTGACAGAGGAGTGGTTCATGTTGTTGTTGCTATATTGTCTACCATTACTGTTTAAGGATTGACAGAGGAGTGGTTCATGTTTTTGTTGTTATATTGTCTACCATTACTGTTTAAGGTTTGACAGAGGAGTGGTTCATGTTGTTGTTGCTATATTGTCTACCATTACTGTTTAAGGTTTGACAGAGGAATGGTTCATGTTGTTGTAGAAATATTGTCTACCATTACTGTTTAAGGTTTGACAGAGGAGTGGTTCATGTTGTTGTTGCAGTATTGTCTACCATTACTGTTTAAGGTTTGACAGAGGAGTGGTTCATGTTGTTGTTGCAGTATTGTCTACCATTACTGTTTAAGGTTTGACAGAGGAGTGGTTCATATTGTTGTAGTTATATTGTCTACCATTACTGTTTAAGGGTTGACAGAGGAGTGATTCATGTTGTTGTAGTTGTATTGTCTACCATTACTGTTTAAGGTTTGACAGAGGAGTGGTTCATGTTGTTGTAGTTATATTGTCTACCATTACTGTTTAAGGTTTGACAGAGGAGTGGTTCATGTTGTTGTTGCTATATTGTCTATCATTACTGTTTAAGGTTTGACAGAGGAGTGGTTCATGTTGTTGTTATATTGTCTACCATTACTGTTTAAGGTTTGACAGAGGAATGGTTCATGTTGTTGTTGCTATATTGTCTACCATTACTGTTTAAGGTTTAACAGAGGAATGGTTCATGTTGTTGTAGTTATATTGTCTACCATTACTGTTTAAGGTTTAACAGAGGAATGGTTCATATTGTTGTTGTTATATTGTCTACCATTACTGTTTAAGGTTTGACAGAGGAGTGGTTCATGTTGTTGTTGCTATATTGTCTACCATTACTATTTAAGGGTTGACAGAGGGGTGGTTCATGTTGTTGTAGTTATATTGTCTACCATTACTTTTTAAGGTTTGACAGAGGAATGGTTCATATTGTTGTTGCTATATTGTATATCATTGCTGTTTAAGGTTTGACAAAGGAGTGGTTCATGTTGTTGTAGTTGTATTGTCTACCATTACTGTTTAAGGTTTGACAGAGGAGTGGTTCATGTTGTTGTTATATTGTCTACCATTACTGTTTAAGGTTTGACAGAGGAGTGGTTCATGTTGTTGTTATATTGTCTACCATTACTGTTTAAGGTTTGACAGAGGAATGGTTCATGTTGCTGTAGTTATATTGTCTACCATTACTGTTTAAGGTTTGACAGAGGAGTGGTTCATGTTGTTGTAGTTATATTGTATACCATTACTGCTTAAGGTTTGACAGAGGAGTGGTTCATGTTGTTGTTGCTATATTGTCTACCATTACTCTTTCAGGTTTGACAGAGGAGTGGTCCATGTTGTTGTAGTTATATTGTCTACCATTACTGTTTAAGGTTTGACAGAGGAGTGGTTCATGTTGTTGTTGTTATATTGTCTACCATTACTGTTTAAGGTTTGACAGAGGAGTGGTTCATGTTGTTGTTGCAATATTGTCTACCATTACTGTTTAAGGTTTGACAGAGGAGTGGTTCATGTTGCTGTTGTTATATTGTCTACCATTACTGTTTAAGGTTTGACAGAGGAGTGGTTCATGTTGTTGTAGTTATATTGTCTACCATTACTTTTTAAGGTTTGACAGAGGAGTGGTTCATGTAGTTGTAGTTATATTGTCTACCATTACTGTTTAAGGTTTGACAGAGGAGTGGTTCATGTTGCTGTTGTTATATTGTCTACCATTACTGTTTAAGGTTTGACAGAGGAGTGGTTCATGTTGTTGTAGTTATATTGTTTACCATTACTGTTTAAGGTTTGACAGAGGAGTGGTTCATGTTGTTGTTGCTATATTGTCTACCATTACTGTTTAAGGTTTGACAGAGGAATGGTTCATGTTGTTGTAGTTATATTGTCTACCATTACTGTTTAAGGTTTGACAGAGGAATGGTTCATGTTGTTGTAGTTATATTGTCTACCATTACTGTTTAAGGATTGACAGAGGAGTGGTTCATGTTGTTGTTGCTATATTGTCTACCATTACTGTTTAAGGATTGACAGAGGAGTGGTTCATGTTTTTGTTGTTATATTGTCTACCATTACTGTATAAGGCTTGACAGAGGAGTGGTTCATGTTGTTGTTGCTATATTGTCTACCATTACTCTTTAAGGTTTGACAGAGTAATGGTTCATGTTGTTGTAGAAATATTGTCTACCATTACTGTTTAAGGTTTGACAGAGGAGTGGTTCATGTTGTTGTTGCAGTATTGTCTACCATTACTGTTTAAGGTTTGACAGAGGAGTGGTTCATATTGTTGTAGCTATATTGTCTACCATTACTGTTTAAGGGTTGACAGAGGAGTGGTTCATGTTGTTGTAGTTGTATTGTCTACCATTACTGTTTAAGGTTTGACAGAGGAGTGGTTCATGTTGTTGTAGTTATATTGTCTACCATTACTGTTTAAGGTTTGACAGAGGAGTGGTTCATGTTGTTGTTGCTATATTGTCTACCATTACTGTTTAAGGTTTGACAGAGGGGTGGTTCATGTTGTTCTAGTTATATTGTCTACCATTACTTTTTAAGGTTTGACAGAGGAATGGTTCATATTATTGTTGCTATATTGTATATCATTGCTGTTTAAGGTTTGACAAAGGAGTGGTTCATGTTGTTGTAGTTATATTGTCTACCATTACTGTTTAAGGTTTGACAGAGGAGTGGTTCATGTTGTTGTAGTTATATTGTCTACCATTACTGTTTAAGGTTTGACAGAGGAGTGGTTCATGTTGCTGTTGTTATATTGTCTACCATTACTGTTTAAGGTTTGACAGAGGAGTGGTTCATGTTGTTGTAGTTATATTGTCTACCATTACTGTTTAAGGTTTGACAGAGGAGTGGTTCATGTTGTTGTTGCTATATTGTCTACCATTACTGTTTAAGGTTTGACAGAGGAATGGTTCATGTTGTTGTAGTTATATTGTCTACCATTACTGTTTAAGGTTTGACAGAGGAATGGTTCATGTTGTTGTTGTTATATTGTCTACCATTACTGTTTAAGGATTGACAGAGGAGTGGTTCATGTTTTTGTTGTTATATTGTCTACCATTACTGTTTAAGGTTTGACAGAGGAGTGGTTCATGTTGTTGTTGCTATATTGTCTACCATTACTGTTTAAGGTTTGACAGAGGAATGGTTCATGTTGTTGTAGAAATATTGTCTACCATTACTGTTTAAGGTTTGACAGAGGAGTGGTTCATGTTGTTGTTGCAGTATTGTCTACCATTACTGTTTAAGGTTTGACAGAAGAGTGGTTCATGTTGTTGTTGCAGTATTGTCTACCATTACTGTTTAAGGTTTGACAGAGGAGTGGTTCATATTGTTGTAGTTATATTGTCTACCATTACTGTTTAAGGGTTGACAGAGGAGTGGTTCATTTTGTTGTAGTTGTATTGTCTACCGTTACTGTTTAAGGTTTGACAGAGGAGTGGTTCATGTTGTTGTAGTTTTATTGTCTACCATTACTGTTTAAGGTTTGACAGAGGAGTGGTTCATGTTGTTATTGCTATATTGTCTATCATTACTGTTTAAGGTTTGACAGAGGAGTGGTTCATGTTGTTGTTGTTATATGGTCTACCATTACTTTTTAAGGTTTGACAGAGGAATGGTTCATGTTGTTGTTGCTATATTGTCTACCATTACTGTTTAAGGTTTAACAGAGGAATGGTTCATGTTGTTGTAGTTATATTGTCTACCATTACTGTTTAAGGTTTAAGAGAGGAATGGTTCATATTGTTGTTGTTATATTGTCTACCATTACTGTTTAAGGTTTGACAGAGGAGTGGTTCATGTTGTTGTTGCTATATTGTCTACCATTACTGTTTAAGGTTTGACAGAGGGGTGGTTCATGTTGTTGTAGTTATATTGTCTACCATTACTTTTTAAGGTTTGACAGAGGAATGGTTCATATTGTTGTTGCTATATTGTATATCATTGCTGTTTAAGGTTTGACAAAGGAGTGGTTCATGTTGTTGTAATTGTATTGTCTACCATTACTGTTTAAGGTTTGACAGAGGAGTGGTTCATGTTGTTGTAGTTATGTTGTATACCATTACTGCTTAAGGTTTGACAGAGGAGTGGTTCATGTTGTTGTTGCTATATTGTCTACAATTACTGTTTCAGGTTTGACAAAGGAGTGGTCCATGGTGTTGTAGTTATATTGTCTACCATTACTGTTTAAGGTTTGACAGAGGAGTGGTTCATGTTGTTGTTGTTATATTGTCTACCATTACTGTTTAAGGTTTGACAGAGGAGTGGTTCATGTTGTTGTTGCAATATTGTCTACCATTACTGTTTAAGGTTTGACAGAGGAGTGGTTCATGTTGCTGTTGTTATATTCTCTACCATTACTGTTTAAGGTTTGACAGAGGAGTGGTTCATGTTGTTGTAGTTATATTGTCTACCATTACTGCTTAACGTTTGACAGAGGAGTGGTTCATGTTGTTGTAGTTATATTGTCTACCATTACTGTTTAAGGTTTGACAGAGGAGTGGTTCATGTTGCTGTTGTTATATTGTCTACCATTACTGTTTAAGGTTTGACAGAGGAGTGGTTCATGTTGTTGTAGTTATATTGTCTACCATTACTGTTTAAGGTTTGACAGAGGAGTGGTTCATGTTGTTGTTGCTATATTGTCTACCATTACTGTTTAAGGTTTGACAGAGGAATGGTTCATGTTGTTGTAGAAATATTGTCTACCATTACTGTTTAAGGTTTGACAGAGGAGTGGTTCATGTTGTTGTTGCAGTATTGTCTACCATTACTGTTTAAGGTTTGACAGAGGAGTGGTTCATGTTGTTGTAGTTATATTGTCTACCATTACTGTTTAAGGTTTGACAGAGGAGTGGTTCATGTTGTTGTTGCTATATTGTCTACCATTACTGTTTAAGGTTTGACAGAGGGGTGGTTCATGTTGTTGTAGTTATATTGTCTACCATTACTTTTTAAGGTTTGACAGAGGAATGGTTCATATTGTTGTTGCTATATTGTATATCATTGCTGTTTAAGGATTGACAAAGGAGTGGTTCATGTTGTTGTAGTTGTATTGTCTACCATTACTGTTTAAGGTTTGACAGAGGAGTGGTTCATGTTGTTGTTGTTATATTGTCTACCATTACTGTTTAAGGTTTGACAAAGGAGTGGTTCATGTTGTTGTAGTTATATTGTATACCATTACTGCTTAAGGTTTGACAGAGGAGTGGTTCATGTTGTTGTTGCTATATTGTCTACCATTACTCTTTCAGGTTTGACAGAGGAGTGGTCCATGTTGTTGTAGTTATATTGTCTACCATTACTGTTTAAGGTTTGACAGAGGAGTGGTTCATGTTGTTGTTGTTATATTGTCTACTATTACTGTTTAAGGTTTGACAGAGGAGTGGTTCATGTTGTTGTTGCAATATTGTCTACCATTACTGTTTAAGGTTTGACAGAGGAGTGATTCATGTTGCTGTTGTTATATTGTCTACCATTACTGTTTAAGGTTTGACAGAGGAGTGGTTCATGTTGTTGTAGTTATATTGTCTACCATTACTGTTTAAGGTTTGACAGAGGAGTGGTTCATGTTGTTGTAGTTATATTTTCTACCATTACTGTTTAAGGTTTGACAGAGGAGTGGTTCATGTTGCTGTTGTTATATTGTCTACCATTACTGTTTAAGGTTTGACAGAGGAGTGGTTCATGTTGTTGTTGTTATATTGTCTACCATTACTGTTTAAGGTTTGACAGAGGAGTGGTTCATGTTGTTGTTGCTATATTGTCTACCATTACTGTTTAAGGTTTGACAGAGGAATGGTTCATGTTGTTGTGTTATATTGTCTACCATTACTGTTTAAGGTTTGACAGAGGAATGGTTCATGTTGTTGTAGTTATATTGTCTACCATTACTGTTTAAGGATTGACAGAGGAGTGGTTCATGTTGTTGTTGCTATATTGTCTACCATTACTGTTTAAGGATTGACAGAGGAGTGGTTCATGTTTTTGTTGTTATATTGTCTACCATTACTGTTTAAGGATTGACAGAGGGGAGGATCATGCTGTGGTTGTTATATTGTCTACCATTACTGTTTAAGGTTTGACAGAGGAGTTGTTCATTTTGTTGTAGTTATATTGTCTACCATTACTGTTTAAGGTTTGAGAGAGGAGTGGTTCATGTTGTAGTTGTATTGTCTACCTTTGCTGTTTAAGGTTTGACAGAGGAGTGGTTTATGTTGTTGTTGCTATATTGTCTACCATTACTGTTCATGGTTTGACAGAGGAGTGGTTCATGTTGTTGTTGTTATATTGTATATCATTACTGTTTGAGGATTGACAGAGGGGAGGATCATGTTGTGGTTGTTATATTGTCTACTATTACTCGCTAAGGTTTGACAGATGAGTGGTTCATGCTGTGGTTGTTAAATTGTATACCATTACTGTTTAAGGTTTGACAGAGGAGTGGATCATGTTGTTGTTGTTATATTGTCTACCATTACTGTTTAAGGTTTGACAAAGGAGTGGTTCATGTTGTTGTAGTTATATTGTCTACCATTACTGCTTAAGGTTTGACAGAGGAGTGGTTCATGTTGTTGTTGCTATATTGTCTACCATTACTGTTTCAGGTTTGACAGAGGAGTGGTGCATGTTGTTGTTGTTATATTGTCTACCATTACTCTTTAAGGTTTGACAGAGGAGTGGTTCATGTTGTTGTTGTTATATTGTCAACCATTGCTGTTTAAGGTTTACAGAGGAATAGTTCATATTGTTGTTGTTATATTGTCTACCATTACTGTTTAAGGTTTGACAGAGGAGTGGTTCATGTTGTTGTAGTTATATTGTCTACCATTACTGTTTTAGGTTTGACAGAGGAGGGGTTCATGTTGTTGTTGTTATATTGTCTACCATTACTGTTTAAGGTTTGACAGAGGAGTGGTTCATGTTGTTGTAGTTATATTGTCTACCATTACTGTTTAAGGTTTGACAGAGGAGTGGTTCATGTTGTTGTTGCTATATTGTCTACCATTACTGTTTAAGGTTTGACAGAGGAGTGGTTCATGTTGTTGTAGTTGTATTGTCTACCATTACTGTTTAAGGTTTGACAGAGGAGTGGTTCATGTTGTTGTTGCTATATTGTCTACCATTACTGTTTAAGGTTTGACAGAGGAGTGGTTCATGTCGTTGTAGTTATATTGTCTACCATTACTGTTTAAGGTTTGACAGAGGAGTGGTTCATGTTGTTGTTGTTATATTGTCTACCATTACTGTTTAAGGTTTGACAGAGGAGTGGTTCATGTTGTTGTAGTTATATTGTCTACCATTACTGTTTAAGGTTTGACAGAGGAGTGCTTCATGTTGTTGTTGTTATATTGTCTACCATTACTGTTTAAGGTTTGACAGAGGAGTGATTCATGTTGTTGTTGCTATATTGTCTACCATTACTGTTTAAGGTTTGACAAAGGAGTGGTTCATGTTGTTGTTGCTATATTGTCTACCATTACTGTTTAAGGGTTGACAGAGGAGTGGTTCATGTTGTTGTAGTTGTATTGACTACCATTACTGTTTAAGGTTTGACAGAGGAGTGGTTCATGTTGTTGTTGCTATATTGACTACCTGTGCTGTTTAAGGTTTGACAGAGGAGTGGTTCATATTGTTGTTGTTATATTGTCTACCTTTGCTGTTTAAGGTTTGACAGAGGAGTGGTTCATATTGTTGTTGTTATATTGTCTACCATTGCTGTTTAAGGTTTGACAGGGGAGTGGTTCATATCGTTGCTGTTATATTGTCTACCTTTGCTGTTTAAGGTTTGACAGAGGAGTGGTTCATATTGTTGTTGTTATATTGTCTACCTTTGCTGTTTAAGGTTTGACAGAGGAGTGGTTCATATTGTTGTAGTTATATTGTCTACCTTTGCTGTTTAAGGTTTGACAGAGGAGTGGTTCATATTGTTGTAGTTATATTGTCTACCATTACTGTTTAAGGTTTGACAAAGGAGTGGTTCATGTTGTTGTTGCTATATTGTCTACCATTACTGTTTAAGGGTTGACAGAGGAGTGGTTCATGTTGTTGTAGTTGTATTGACTACCATTACTGTTTAAGGTTTGACAGAGGAGTGGTTCATGTTGTTGTTGCTATATTGACTACCTGTGCTGTTTAAGGTTTGACAGAGGAGTGGTTCATATTGTTGTTGTTATATTGTCTACCTTTGCTGTTTAAGGTTTGACAGAGGAGTGGTTCATATTGTTGTTGTTATATTGTCTACCATTGCTGTTTAAGGTTTGACAGGGGAGTGGTTCATATCGTTGCTGTTATATTGTCTACCTTTGCTGTTTAAGGTTTGACAGAGGAGTGGTTCATATTGTTGTTGTTATATTGTCTACCTTTGCTGTTTAAGGTTTGACAGAGGAGTGGTTCATATTGTTGTAGTTATATTGTCTACCTTTGCTGTTTAAGGTTTGACAGAGGAGTGGTTCATATTGTTGTTGTTATATTGTCTACCTTTGCTGTTTAAGGTTTGACAGAGGGGTGGTTCATGTTGTAGTTGTATTGTCTACCTTTGCTGTTTAAGGTTTGACAGAGGGGTGGTTCATGTTGTTGTAGTTATATTGTCTACCATTACTGTTTAAGGTTTGACAGAGGAGTGGTTCATGTTGCTGCAGTTATATTGTCTACCATTACTGTTTAAGGTTTGACAGAGGAGTGGTTCATGTTGTTGTAGTTATATTGTCTACCATTACTGTTTAAGGTTTGACAGAGGAGTGGTTCATGTTGTTGTTGTTATATTGTATATCATTACTGTTGAAGGATTGACAGAGGGGAGGATCATGTTGTGGTTGCTATATTGTTTACCATTACTCGCTAAGGTTTGACAGATGAGTGGTTCATGCTGTGGTTGTTAAATTGTATACCATTACTGTTTAAGGTTTGACAGAGGAGTGGTCCATGTTTTGGTTGTTATATTGTCTACCATTACTGTTTAAGCTTTTGACAGAGGAGTGGTTCATGTTTTAGTTGGTTATAGTTTTACGGGGGTATGGCTTGCATTGTTATGGTCGATGTTACTCTTTAACCTTTGGTAGATTAGAGGATTGTTTAAGTCTATATTAAATCAACTACATGTATATTATTTTTTAATAATTTAAAAAAAATGTTTATCTTATTATTGTAGAAATATGCTGGCAGTAGAGCTGACATGGGTAAGTTGTTATCTATTAATATATTCATCCTTGTTGGAGGCAACTTAAAAAAAAAACAAATTTCTACAGTAAAAAAATGGTTAATGTTTAAATGCTTAGGTCCAAAATTGTCACTACTATAATGTATATTTTAATATGCAAACCTGTATGATAATGAATGGAAATTTGTTTTCAGCTCATCGAAAGGTGAGATATTGCCATCACTTGGCGTCCGTCCTCTTTGGCTGCTGTTGTTTTCTTCATTGAATCCATTTTGCCACTTAGAACCAAACTTAGCAGGAATATGCACTGAATGTTCTCCTTCACATTTAATAGGTTGATCAGATGTACACAAAAGAAGGAAGAGTTCCAAAGGTGTTGAAAAGGATGTGTCCATATAAATAGGTATACATTATTTATTGTTCCTTATTTTTTTATTTGATGATTATTGTGTAATGCATTCACGAGGAAAATCCCTTTCAGAAACATGTATAATGTTATTATGTAACTATTACTGTTTTTGAAAAAAGAGGTTAAAAAAAAATAACTGTTGTAATTTTCATCCAATTTTAATGTAGTTTTCTGCAAAGTGTTCATATTTATAAGTTATTGATTGACCATCAAAATGTTTTGTTATTTTATTTCGAAAAAGGTCTACAAGTGTACCAAATTCCAAATTTTTGCAAATTTAAATGATATAAAGAATTTTTATTTTTCATCCAATTTATATGCGCTTTTTTATGTTAAATGATTTGTGTTAAGAGCTTTGGATAATATGTCGGCGGATTTCCTCTCTCTTTTACGGTTTCTGAGATAAACTTGACCGAAAGAGGCCGTAAAATGAAAATTTCCAAAATTTAAGAGTTTTTATTCTTTTTCTGATTTCGATGCATTTTTTTCCGAAGTTCTCATCTTAATGGGTTATTAATAATGAAAATGGTCGGATAATATGACTAGCCTATATTTGTTCTCTCATAATACAAGGCAACAATCAAATATAGAATGAGTGACAATAAATTGAAACATGAAACTTTTTTCAAAAGATGATCAAAGGGGAATAACTCTAGGAGAAATAATTTGAAATTGTTTTTCAAATTATTATTCTGTGAACCACTGAACCATTTGAAATCACAACTTGTTGGGACCTTCTTTTGATAATTTCAAGGACAAATATATTCTTTATATCGATCGCAAATCCAAAATGGCCACAACTACAAAATATATTTGAACACAGGACCTATAATGTGAAAATAAATAATATGCTTTTGAGCTAGATCTGATTGAACTCTAACTTGTATATAAATAATCATTGTTTGTCCTTTTGGGGGGCCATTGCATTGTCTATCCTTCCATTTACGGCTTGTGATTGCACCTTTGGTATCTTCAAACTTTTCTTATACCAGATAATTTGTTTGGGTTTTCAGTCCTTCAGTTTCCAATGGTGGGCACGGCTGAGGAAGTGAGCGAGCTTATTTCAAAGGGCACGTTCATGGCATATGAAACCGTGTCTACTTAGCTGGTGCCTGCAATGTGGGCAAATCCATCCTTGCCAGTTTTCTTCTTGTTGAGGAGATTCCACAAAGTTTGAAATCCACTGATGGACTAATAATTTATCTTGGAAGGAATGGGATAGATTTGAAAGACAAAACAATGGTTCCATTAAGAAAAGGTAATACAACTTAAAATTATTTAAGTGTATTGTTACACAGTACCAGCTTTGTTTTTGTTGTAAAGAAAATACGGCAATAGCCAACATCAGTCATAGCTATCACTAATCATTGAGCGATAGCATGACTAACTAGACATAGTCCGGTAGAAAACATTAGACAGAACGGATTAGGACAAGATTCAAGATCAGTCATAGATGTCAGTAATTATTTAGCTATATCATGACTAATTAGACATATACTTGTAGAAAACATTAGACAAAACTGATTAGGACAAGAACCAACATCATTCATAACTGTCAGTAATTATTGAACTATATCATGACTTATTAGACATATACTTGTAGAAAACATTAAACAGAATTAATTAGGACAAGAACTAACACCAGTCATAACCGTCAGTAATTATTGAGCTATATCATGACTAACTAGACATATACTGGTAGAAAATATTAGACAGAACTGATTAGGACAAGAATCAATATTAGTCATAACTGTCAGTAATTATTCAATTATATCATGACTAACTAGATAATAATGGTAGAAATATACCAGGCGGGAGTAATTTATAAAAGAAATCATACATGTTGTATTTAAGCCATTTATCTGGTATGAATCATTTTGAACCATAAATTTAACTCGAAATATATTGTTAATTTATGAATTTTTATATATGGTAAAGTGTCTACCCCATGTAAGCCTTTGTTAACTAAATACTAGCATTGCATTTATCTTCCGGGAACAATATAAATTGCACTACCTTATCAGGTTTTGACGGTGATGTTTTGTTTAAAGTACTACGTGACCAGCCAGATATGAAGAAAAAAACACATCCTTTCAAATATGGTAAAAGTTTGCCAAAAAGAGAAAAGAAATCGAGGCCTCTCCCTGCTGCCAAAGAAGAGATAACATCAAAGAAACATCCAGCGGCCAAAAGTAAAGTAATTTTATCTGAAAAAACTGACAAAACTGACACAGAACTTGTCAAAGGAGCAAGAAACAAGGACACATATAAAGGACTGTCCAAACCACAATCACAGACCCAGAAGATGTCAAAGCAAAGCTACATTACAATTCACGAGGATATAAAAGAGGAATTGAGAAAAGGAAATTACAAAGTACATATAGCCCAATCAGATCTTGTTCATTTTGGAGGGCAGACATCGTTTGACATGATACATCAGTTATTTCTATAACATAAAGGAGAGTTTATTTTTATGTCCAATGGCATATTTGATCTCTGTGATCCTTTACCTGAATACAAACAGGGAGATGTTACTACAGAATGTAAGTCGGTGTAAATAAGTGCTTGGCTTTTCTGATTTATAAACTGACCAATAATACAATGTGTGTAGACACATGTTTATGATATCTGTAATAATAGTTGGTTTTGTCACCATCCGTCCATGATGATGATGTCTAAGTCAGAGTTGTGCTTAGCGACATATATTCTTGTTTTTATTGTCTAAATCAGCGTTTTGTTTGTAGACATATATCCTTCTTTATAGTGTCTGAATCAGAGTTGTTTTGTAGACAATGTCCATATTTGTATTGTCTAAATTAGAGATGTTTTGAGAACACCTGTCTCTATTTGTAGTGTTTGAATCAGGTTTCTTTTTGTAAACACCTGTTCTTATTTGTAGTTTGTGAATCATAGCTGTTTTAGACACATGTCCTTATTTGTTGTGTCTGAATCGGAGTTGTTTTGAGGACACCTGTCCATATTTGTTGTTTCTGACTCAGTTTTGTTTTCATAGACACCTGTCCCTCTCTATCGTGTCTGAATCAGAGTTGTTTCTGTAGACACATGTCCCTATCTATAGTGTCTTAATCAGAGTTGTTCTTGTAGACACCTGTCACGATTTATAGTGTCTTAATCAGAGTTGTTTTTGTAGACACCTGTCCATATTTGCAGTGTCTGAATTAGAGTTGTTTTTGGGGACAACTGTCCCTATTTATAGTGTCTGAATCAGAATTATTTTTGTAGACACGTGTCCCTGTTTGTAGTGTGTGAATCAGAGTTGTTTTGTAGATTCTTATGTGTAGTGTCAGAATAAAAGTTGTTTTTGAGAAGACCTCTCTCTATTTGTAGAGTCTGAATAAGAGATGTTTTTTGGGAACATCTATCTCTATTTGTAGTGTCTGATTCATGGTTATCTTTTGAAATCAGAGTTTTTTGTAGACACCTGTCCTCTGTATTGTCTGAATCATACAAACTACTCTGATTCCGACACCATTTCTTATTTGTGGTTGTAGATGGAATGCATAGTTATTACTACACAGAAACAACTCATCTTTAGACTTTATATGCTATTGTTACCCAAAATAGTCAAACCTGTCTTTATATTCTTCTCTAATCTAAATAGGTGACAAGGATGACAAATGTATGAATGCATAGCACACTTCACTTTATTGGTCCGCCGTGCACATGAATATATGGTAGTTGCAGTTACAACTACCTATGCAATGAGTGCCTGTCACCACTGATGTTCTGTGTTCGAATCTCTATCAGGGCAAGGTATGCAACATTATGTCATAAAGTTTGTCAGTAACTTGCAACAGGTCGATGTTTTTCTCCGCGTCCTCCGGTTTCTTCCACCGATAAAATTGACTACCACGATATAACTGAAATATTGTAAAAGAGGTAGCAAGCAAACTAACAAACCTCATTTTATGACACTTTGAATTCTGAAATAATGATACTTTTACTTTCAGCTATGTTGAAGCATTTGGTGAGCTCTATTCTTTCGTAGTGTGCAGATGATGACGCCATTCTGCAGTGATTTCTATAGTCAGGTGTGATATATTTTTTATTTCTTTACTATTTGATTCTTGTTAGATGGCTTGGCTTAAAGGTCAACATGATACTGTTATCGTTTATCAAATTATTTATATATATTAATTATGTTGTACAGAATATTAGTTGCAATTTTGTTTAAGCTCCAATGTATCATTTTTTTCAAATAATAGGAAAAAACTGAATAAGTATACTTTGCATTCGTATGTTACATTCGTGATAGAGAATATTCCATCACTGACCAAAATAATAAGAAACCATTATCAAAGCGAGCAATTCAACAATTTCAAAGTAACTGATGCCATAATTACAAGAGTGAACAATTCAAGCATTATCAAAGTGAGATATTCGACCATTACAAGAATGAGGGATTCCACCATTATCAAATGTCCGATTCCACCATTACTTGAGTGAGCGGTTCAATCATTATCAAAGTGACCGATTCCACCATCACTAGAATGAGTGATTCCACCTTTATCAAAGAGACGGATTCCACCATTAACTGAGTGAGCGGTTCAATCATTATCAAAGTAACAGATTCCACCATTCCCAGAGTGAGCGATTCCACCATTATTAAAATGACCGATTCCACCATTAAGTGAGTGATCGGTTCAATCATTATCAAAGTGACCGATTCCACCACTACCATAATGAGCGATTCCACCATTAACTGAGAGAGCGGTTAAATCATTATCAAAGTAACAGATTCCGATTCCATTATTAACTGAGGGGGCGATTGAATCGTTAGTAAAGTAACATATTCCACTATTACAAGAGTGAGCAATTCAATCATTATCAAAGTGAGCGATTTAATTATTTTCAAAGTGAGCGATTCCACCATGATCAAAGTGAGCTTTTCCAAAACCCATGAAGGTTCTTATTTATACTGATAGAAGAAGTTTTACCATTTTGATGATAAAAAAAAGTCGGGGAATGGTGGGTTGGATTCCATATAGGTAGCTTATATTTCATTAGTGAGTATACATATACAGTTGTGCACAGTCTTTACAGCAGGGAACGTTCCCAAATTGTAATAAGGGATCATTACATATAGGCCATGTTCCATTTCGGACTTTTATCTTTTTGTTCTGTTCTGGGGTTATGCTCCTTCGCAAGCCGAAATCTATTGATTGTTTTTCATTTACAGAAAGATCGCATTGACAGGAGAAAAATGTTGACCAAAGACCTCAAAGAAATGTTTCAAAATCATGAACAACATAAGCGTATAATATATGATGACATCTTCTTTATAAATGGAAAAGATAAAAATGACCCTGAATTCAATCGACCAAGCTAGTTGAGGTAGCATTTAGACAAAAGCCATGGGGTAAAAGAATGCCTATGGCTAAGGTTCACTGGATCTACAATTGTCTGAGATGAGGTCAGACAATACCCCCCTAATTTCAAAAGAAGATCTAACAGCCCTGAATATAAGTAATGAGGACCTAGCACTTACTGATACACACATTGAGCATTTCTTAAAAGCTCAGCATTCCTTAGGCAAATTTTTTTATTTTGACCAACATGGACTCGAGAAATTCATAATTGTACAGCCACAATCACTTGTAAATATCTTAAGATCTTTCATCACAGATGAACTTTTCTGGCCCCAAGAGAAAAGCCTCCGAGATATTCTACTTACAATGATTAATACCGGAGAAATCGCCAAAAAAAAGATCTACTCAAGCTTTGGGCACAGGAGAAATTTAATCATCACATGCCAAACAATGATTTTAAAGAGTTTACAATACAAGTCCTGGTTCACCTAGACATTCTTGTAGAACCAAAACGCTATAGCCAAGAACAGAAGTCTATTGTCCAGTCATACTCATACCTGTTACCATTCATAGTAAAACGTATACTACAAGTCACTGACGTTTATTATAAATCAAGAGAAGATAAGATGATATGCTTATCTTACAAACTTTTAAAATCGTCCATCCCTGCTGCCTTGTCTTTTAAGTTAATTGGTGCTGCAATGAATGCTTGGCATTTAAAGGAAACCCCAGAAGATGTTTGTTTATATCATCAAGCTGTAATTCTTTGTATTGATCGAGCAAATGAGTTGCATATTTCGGTGAAAGATAATAAGATAATTATCTACTTAATAAACATAGACGCAAAGCGTTTCATACCACCAAACATTGCATCCACTGTACAAGAATGCTTAACATTGACATTGAAAAATGTACTTGAGTTCTATCACAAAATCTTCGGAAAATCGCTCTCTACATCGAGGTATCAAATTTGTTTCAAATAGAATTCGGAGAATGGTGCGACACAGGAGCGTGTTATATATCAGTTCCAGAAGTTAAAACAATGACGGAATGGACATGTAAGCATAAGAAGACACACAAGTTTCCTCTTTTCTGGATATTTGACAAGGTAAGTTTGATGTTCATTAATCTTCATTATTTTTAATTGGTTTATTTTTTATAAACACTTTGTATGTTATTATTCAATATTTCCACTGAACATATCTCATTTCAAAAGAAATCTCAAAAGCCTGTATTTGGGAACAGGTCGCTACGACTGCAGAGAGGGGCTGTCGTGGCCGTGATCGCATGATAGTTGGATTTACAACTACCTATGCAATCAGCTCCTATCACCACTGATGTTGTGAGTTCTGATCTCGATCAGGGTGAGGTGTACAACATCATGTGATAGTGTGTCAGTGACTTGCGACAGGTCGGGGCTTTTCTCCGGATCCTCCAGTTTCCTCCACTAATAAAACTGACCGCCACGATATAACTGAAATATTGTTGAAAGTGGCGTTAAATACCATCAAAGAAAGAAACATTCAAACGAATGCACACTAAGCTACATTATTTTATATTAAATGTTTAGTAAACAATAAATAACTGTGTTTATCTAGTACTGTGATTGAATTGTGAAGCTCGAATGACAAAATTGAATCCTTCATGAAAATATTATGCAAATTGTTACCTTAACAGGTGACAATAAAATATCAACTAATTAGATACATGTAAACATCATGTAGACATATGAACACGTGTTCATAGTGAAACATAGTAAACAAATATACAGAGCACAACATATAGTTTAACATAGAACCATATGGGAAAAAAATCTTCTTTGAAACCAGTTAACATATATTGGTATTCAATCTTAACATATTTGTAATTGTATTAATTTACTTGGAATGTTTTGTCTTTATATTCTACATTATAATTTTAGACACAAGACACGTGTGATGAAAGATGTTCAGGTAATTGCATGCTTTAATTTTAGACCCAAGACACATGTTGTGAAGCATGTTCAGGTAATTTTATAATTTTAGGCATATGTCTTTTGTGATGAAAGATGTGCAAGTAAATGTATATTATTATTTAGACACACACATGTAATAAAAGAAGTAGAGGTAATTTTATATAATTTTAGGCATAAGACATATATCTTTTGTGCAAGTAATGTTATCCTTTTTCAGTAGAAGCAAATCATTTTATGTTCTTAGCTCACTTGGCATCCGTTCGTGGTACGTCGTAGGATCTTCCCCTCTGAAACCACCTTACCAAATTAATCCAAGCCTGGCAGGGATGGATCCCTTTCAAAATTTCGTCCGACAGTCCCTACCTGCATTTAAGATTGATGCTGTTAGACATTTCTTTTATTGTCCATTGCTGGTTTAGTATATATCAAACAAGCTCATATTTTAACGGTAGCTACATGGCAATTAGTAACCTAACATTAATTTATGGTTTGATTTGTTCCTCCCTTTCTGTCGATTTACACCGATGATGCAAATTAGGCATATCTGGATTAAAGTTCATAATTCATCTCCTCATAAACCATCGAACCAAATTACACTAAATTTCTCTGAGAAGTAACTTGTGTGAACCTCGCTCAATATTGTATCCAATATCCCTACATTATATTCAACATGGCGGCCATTTAAAAAAATGAATGTATTTGTCTATTTCTGCATTATTTTCAGTCAAAATGATCTCATATCTTAACTCCAGCTGAATTACAATGAGTTTTTGATCATATCATCAAAGTTTACCTGTGATTTGTATTCTTTTCTGTCAACAGATTTATACCAATTATGTATATTTTTAGAAAAGAAGGATCATATTAAAATCTCCTGTCCAGAAATCTAAGCTGAATTGATCTTTGTCTGGCTCACATTCAAAATCCTGTTTGACATTACCACACTCTATCCTCCATCCAAGATGGCTGGTATTACTGTTAGTAGAAAGTTCATTAAACAAAATTTAGAAGTGAAATAGAAAACTAGGTGATCGGTTACAGAGTAAAGGGAGCCTCTAGTTTGTACATATTTCTAGCTTACCTCATGACTTATTCTTTTAATGTAAAATATTCCTCAATTTACAAGCGCTAATATTTTAATATGTAACATACGGTCTCCACTTCGTTCAATACTCTGTTTGTGTATATTGTCATGTGTACTCTACAATCCCTAACCCTAATCAACATTACAAACAAACAATAAAGAAACACTGAGAAAATCTGATATGAATTTTGTAATTATCTTTTTACATATTTCACAGAAATTGTGTACAGTAATGACCTTAATAAAATGTAAATTATCTCCCCTTTCATTTTTGATATGTATATTATCTCCCTTGTATATTTGATATTTATATTATTTCCACTTTTATATTTGATATGTCTTTTAACTGCAGGTCTTGGCAACAAGGATTTGACATTGTGTCCAATTGACCAACATCTTGTTAGACTGGCTGGTCTTGTACCGTATCGTAAATTTGATGAGCTTGTCATTCATTTAGGATTGTCCAACGTTTCAAGCAATAATATTATAGATCGGTATCCAGAATATGACATAAAAGTGGTGAACTTTGTTGCCCTTTGTGAATGGAGACAGCAAAAGAAAACATCATTTAAGGATTTATCTGATGCTTTAACTAAAGTTGATTATAACCAGTTCTATGTCAGGTAGGTAATGACTAATGTCATATCTAGCTGGTTCTTTGTCATGCATGTAACAACTAATCTCATATCTGACTGGTTTTATGTCAGTAAGGTAATAACTAAAGTAATATCAGACTGGTTATATGTGAGGTAGGTAATAACTAATGTCGTCTGACTGATTCTATGTCAGGTAAGTAATAACTAATGTCATATATGACTGGTTCTATGTCAGGTAGATAATAACTAATGTCATATTTGACTAGTTATATGTCAGGTAGGCAATAACTAATGTCATATCTGACTGGTTCTATGTCAGGTAGGTAATAGTTAAAGTCCTTTCTGACTGACTTTATGTCAGGTAGGTAATAACTAACGTCATATCTGACTGGTTCTATGTCAAGTAAGTAATAACTAAAGTCAGATCGGACTGGTTCTATTTCAGGTAGGTAATAACTAATGTCACATCTGACTTGCTCTTTGTCAGGTAGGTAATAACTAAAATCATATCTGACTGGTTCTATGTCAGGTAGGTTATAGCTAATTTCATATCTGACTTGCTTTTTGTCAGGTACATGTAGGTAATAACTAAAGTCATATCTGACTGGTTCTATGTCAGGTAGGTAATAACTAATGTCATTTCTGACTGGTTATATGTCAGGTAGTTTATATATAGGTAATACTTTAAGTTATATCTGACTGGGTATATGTCAGGTAGGTAATAACTAATGTCACATCTGACTGGTTCTATGTCAGGTAGGTAATAACTAGTCATATCTGACTGGTTCTTTGTCAGGTAGGTAATAAGCTATGCCATATTTGACTGGTTCTTTGTCAAGTAGGTAATAAGCTATGTCATATCTGACTTGTTCCTTGTCAGGTAGGTAATAAGCTATGTCATATCTGACTGATTCTTTGTCAGGTAGATAATAACTAAAGTCATATCTGACTGGTGGTTTGTCAGGTAGGTAATAACTACTGCCATATCTGACTGGTTCTCTGTCAGGTAGTTTATATATAGGTAATACCTTAAGTCATATGTGACTGGTTATTTGTCAGGTAGGCATTAACTAATGTCTCATCTGACTGGTTCTATGTCAGGTAGGTAATAACTAAAGTCATATCTTACTCGTTCTTTGTCAGGTAAGTAATACGCTATGTCATATCTGACTGGTTCTTTGTCAGATATGAAATAAGCTATGTCATATCTGACTGGTTCTTTGTCAGGTAGATAATAATTTATAACTGATGTCATATCTGACTGTTTCTATGTCAGGTAGGTAATAACTAATGTCACATCTGGCTGGTTTTCTGTCCGGTAGGTAATAACTAAACTCATATCTGACTGGTTCTATGTCAGGTAGGTTATAGCTAATTTCATATCTGACTTGCTCTATGTCAGGTAAGTATTAACTAAAGTCAGATCTGACAGGTTCTATTTCAGGTAGGTAATACCTAATGTCACATCTGACTTGCTCTCTGTCAGGTAGGTAATAACTAATATCATATCTGACTGGTTCTATGTCAGGTAGATTATAACTAATTTCATATCTGACTTGCTTTTGGTCAGGTGCATGTAGGTAATAACAAAAGTCATATCTGACTGGTTCTATGTCAGGTAGGTAATAACTAATGTCATTTCTGACTGGTTATATGTCAGGTAGTTTATATATAGGTAATACTTTAAGTCATATCTGACTGGGTATATGTCAGGTAGGTAATACCTAATGTCACATCTGACTGGTTCTATGTCAGGTAGGTAATAACTAGTCATATCTGACTGGTTCTCTGTCAGGTAGGTAATAAGCTATGCCATATTTGACTGGTTCTTTGTCAAGTAGGTAATAAGCTAGGTCATATCTGACTGGTTCCGTGTCAGGTAGGTAATAAGCTAGGTCATATCTGACTGGTTCCTTGTCAGGTAGGTAATAAGCTAGGTCATATCTGACTGGTTCCTTGTCAGGTAGGTAATAAGCTATGTCATATCTGACTTGTTGTATGTCATGTAGGTAATAACTACTGTCATGTCTGACTGGTTCTATGTCAGGTAGTTTATATATAGGTAATACCTTAAGTCATATGTGACTGGTTATTTGTCAGATAGGTATTAACTAATTTCTCATCTGATTGGTTCTATGTCAGGTAGGTAATAACTAATGTCATATCTGACTCGTTCTTTGTCAGGTAGGTAATGAGTTATGTCATATCTGACTGGTGTTTTGTCAGGTAGATATTAATTTATGTCATATCTGACTGGTTCTTTTTCAGATAGATAATAAGTTATGTCTATCTGACTGGTTCTTAAATTCTCCCAGCAAATGAAACATGCTCAAAGGACTGAAAAATATATACGATTGATATTTAATTCTTACATTTCCGACGACGATTTTTTTCAAAAGTCCATGCTCATTATAGACACGAACTATTTTTTTTCTGGAGATTTTCAAGGCCAAAAGGGGGTGCGCATTATGCACCAATGCGCATTATGCAACCCTAAATACGGTAATATAAACAATATATCAAGTCATAGTTATAAATTACTGGTTTTGTGTTAGATAACCAATAACTCATGTTATGGGTGATTGGGGTTTTTAAGGAAGATCATATGTCATAGATGACCTGTTTTCAGTTAATTCAAGTCAGAGATAACTGGTTCTCTGTCAGAAATATGGGAAGATACTAACGGGGGTAACCAGAAGATGTAACAAACGATGATCTACAAAACACTACAGAGAGAAAAACGAGAAAGCTAAAGATTTAGCAACACGAACCCCACTAAAACCAGGAATGAAATCAGTTGCTCCGGAAGGGTAAACAGAGAGTTATCAATAGTACACTAAAACGAGGAATGAAATCAGGTGCTCCAGAAAAGTAAACAGGGAGTTATCAATAGTACACTAAAACAAGGAATGAAATCAGGTGCTCCCGAAGAGTGAACAGAGAGTTATAAATAGTACACGATTTTCGACTAGAACTCAGTTGGCCTTTTCTGGGCAGAAGTAATGAACACCATGATATATTTGTTGAGAAATGTGGCTCAAATGTTCAAATGTTATGACGAGTATGACGTGTTTTGTGCACATTGAATTATGTTATTAACTTATTATCAATATATTGTTGTTTAATATGTCACATTACCTTTACGATGTATTCTATATAATAGATAATTACTTTACTTAAAGACTTATTTTTGTATTACAGATAGTCAAGGAGGACGTTGAGGTTTTCGGTATGTAATTTTTGTACATAAAAAAGCAAAAAGTTGGACTAGGTATGGTAAGTTTTATAAATACAATAGTCTTAGATGCTGTATAGAATATGAAATATTTGCAAGTAAACTCATATCCTTTTAATGTCATTAATGATACCAGTCATGCTGTCTTATTTCCTTCAGTGTTAGTATATCTTATATCATTAATGATAACCGACATACTGTCCTAATTCCTTCAGAGTTAGTGTATCCTATGTCATTAATGACAGGCGACATACTGTCATAATTCCTTCAGAGTTAGTGTATCCTATGTCATTAATGATAACCGTCATACTGTCCTAATTCCTTCAGAGTTAGTGTATCCTATGTCATTAATGATAACCGACATACTGTCCTAATTCCTTCAGAGTTAGTGTATCCTATGTCATTAATGACAGGCGACATACTGTCCTAATTCCTTCAGAGTTAGTGTATCCTATGTCATTAATGACAGGCGACATACTGTCCTAATTCCTTCAGAGTTAGTGTATCTTATATCATTAATGATAACCGACATACTGTCCTAATTCCTTCAGAGTTAGTGTATCCTATGTCATTAATGATAACCGACATACTGTCCTAATTCCTTCAGAGTTAGTGTATCCTATGTCATTAATGATAACCGACATACTGTCCTAATTCCTTCAGAGTTAGTGTATCCTATGTCATTAATGATAACCGACATACTGTCCTAATTCCTTCAGAGTTAGTGTATCCTATGTCATTAATGATAACCGACATACTGTCCTAATTCCTTCAGAGTTAGTGTATCCTATGTCATTAATGATAACCGACATACTGTCCTAATTCCTTCAGAGTTAGTGTATCCTATGTCATTAATGACAGGCGACATACTGTCCTAATTCCTTCAGAGTTAGTGTATCCTATGTCATTAATGATAACCGACATACTGTCCTTTTTCCTTCAGAGTTAGTGTATCCTATGTCATTAATGATAACCGACATACTGTCCTAATTCCTTCAGAGTTAGTGTATCCTATGTCATTATTGACAGGCGACACACTAGCGTAATTCCTGCAGTATATCATGTCATTAATGACAACCGACATATCGTCCTATGTTGATGTTTGCAGAGGTTTTACGTCCGTCTACCCTGCTCAGGTATTGCGGACCAGTATTTCTTCTTCTTGCTGGGTCTTTGCCCGCTACATATTTCATGTGTTGGTGGCCTATCACCAATATCTATATCAGGTGTATACTCTGGAAAGCGATCGATGAGTGCTGGATCGTCCGGGTCGAATTCTGTTGATTTTGGAAGCGAACCAGTATATGTGCATCTTGTCTGTGTTGATCGCTCCCTTTTTTTGTCAATACTGTTGGAGTGTTGATGGCTTGGGCGTCGCTGTTGTGCTGGTCTGTTTGCGTAGTTTCATCAATAGAGGGGTTGATGTCAACTGTCTGTGTTTGAACACAAGTTGTATTGTCACCAACGGCTTCCCTTTTGGCCTTCCACTGCTCCATACGTTGGGCGTTTCTTCTGCTGGTGGCAGGTGAGAGTTGCTTCTTTTTTGGGCAAGGTTGGTAGTTTCTCCTTTGTTATCAGCGGGTTTTGCAGACTTGATCCACACCACCTTGACCGATACAGCGCTGGAATTAACTTCCAGGTCCCAAGTTAATTTCTGTCCATCTATCCCTTCGTGTTTGAGAAGTTGAACCAGTTCGACAGGTAGGTCCATTTTCGAATTGAATTGATTTCTGCTCACTGTAGAGATGTATCCGCTAGCCAAGTCTAGATCCGAATGTCCTATTTCCTTCAGTGTTAATATATCCTATGTCATTAATGACACCTGATATGCTGTCCTAATTCCTTCATCATTAGTATATCCTATGGCATTAATGACATCAACATACTGTCCTAATTCCTTCAGTGTTAGTGTATCATATGTCATTAATGACACCCGACATACTGTTCTAATTCCTTCAGAGTTAGTGTATCCTCTGTCATTAATGACACCCGACATACTGTTCTAATGCCTACAGTGTTAGTGTATCCTATGCCATGAATGACACTCGACATACTGTTCTAATTCCTTCAGTGTTAGTGCATTCTATTTCGTTAATGATACCCGACGTACTGTCCTAAATCCTTCAATTTTAGTATATCCTCTGTTGTTAATAACATCAGTAATGTTGTTTTTATTACTAAGGTATGATCATGTAATATGACATCAATGGCACCAGTCATGTTGTCTTAATGTCATAGGGATTAACATGTCTTATGACATTATTGGCATCCGTCACGTTTCTAATGACATGGGGGTGCACATGTCCTATGATAGCCGTAAGGCATTCTGTGTTATAACCGGAACAATTCCAAGCCTTCTGTATTATTACCTGAGAAATCCTAAGCCTTCTGTATTATCACCTGACAAACCCCAAGCCTTCTGTATTTTTATCCGAGAAACCCCAAGCCTTGTGTGTTATTACCTGATAAACCCCAAGCCTTCTGTATTATCACTTGACAAGCCCCAAGCCTTCTATAGTATCACCTGACAAACACCATGCCTTCTGTATTATTACCTGAGAAACCCCAAGGCTTCTGTGTTATTACCCGAGAAACCCCAAGCCTTCTGTATTATCACTTGACAAGCCCCAAGCCTTCTATAGTATCACCTGACAAACACCATGCCTTCTGTATTATTACCTGAGAAACCCCATGCCTTCTATATTATCACCTGACAAACCTCAAGCCTTCTGTATTGTCACCTGACAAACCCAAAGACTTCTGTATTATTACATGAGAAGCCCCAATCCTTCTGTATTATCACCTGACAAACCCCAAGCCTTCTGTATTATTACCTAAGAAGCCCCAATCCTTCTGTATTATCACCTGACAAACCCCAAGCCTTCTGTATTATCACCTGACAGCCCCAAGCCTTCTGTATTTTTACCTGAGAAACCCCAAACCTTATGTATTATCACCTGACAAAACCTAAGCCTTCTGTATTATCACCTGACAAACCCCAAGCCTTCTGTATTATCATCTGAGAAACACCAAGCCTTCTGCATTATCACCTGACAAACCCCAAGCCTTCTGTTTTATCACCTGACAAACCCCAAGCCTTCTGTATTATCATCTGAGAAACACCAAGCCTTCTGCATTATCACCTGACAAACCCCAAGCCTTCTGTTTTATTACCTGACAAACCCCAAGCCTTCTGTATTATCACCTGACAGCCCCAAGCCTTCTGTATTTTTACCTGAGAAACCCCAAACCTTATGTATTATCACCTGACAAAACCTAAGCCTTCTGTATTATCACCTGACAAACCCCAAGCCTTCTGTATTATCATCTGAGAAACACCAAGCCTTCTGCATTATCACCTGACAAACCCCAAGCCTTCTGTTTTATTACCTGACAAACCCCAAGCCTTCTGTATTATTATCTGACAACCCCGAAACCTTCTGTATTATTACTTGAGAGACCCCAATCCTACGGTATCATCACCTGACAAACCCCAAGTCATCTGTATTATCACCTGACAAACCCCAAGCTTTCTGTATTATTACCTGACAAACCCTAACAGGAAGACTTGACCTATATTCCTTACTAAGACGTGCTTGGCTACTCACAGCACGCACCAGTACTCAGTGCAATCTTTTAGAAACATGATGTTGCTTCAATCACATTATCCATACATATGTCAATAGAGCTGAAATTAAGTTTGTATTATGTTAACAGTCAACTATGGAAAACAATATTAAAAAATACTCAGAGACTAGACATCTAACGAAGCCCATTTGTTTGTTATAGATATTGATAACTTTGCACTACAACAGATTCCTGACGATGATGCATTGAGAGAATTATCAAAACAAGTTGGGAACTGTGTTATGCAGCTTGGAGTTGAACTAGGATTAAGTATGGTGGAAATTGAGAAGACTATTTTCAAATATTCAAGGGACATATTTAGACCAGCATTTTATGTTTTGAAAAAGTGGAAAAAAATCGTGAAGTTAAGCCAACAACTCGTATTTTGATGAAGGCAATGCAAGCCAGTGATCCGAGAGGACTCGAGTTTCTGATAGACAAATGTGCCTAATTCTGTTAAATTATATACAATAATAAACAATACTGCTGGTTAACAACAAGTATATAATTATAATATTTAACAACATTAGCCACTAAAACTGGTTGTATATCAAACCATTCCTGTGTAAATCAATAAATACCTACTCATTAAAACAAGATAGATGATATATGCACATTAAGATATTAGTTGGTATAATATATTATGTTGTTAAGTATAATGTTGTATCATGTGATTAGATAAAATAGATACATATTTAGTCAGAAAATTGGAAAACAGAGGTTGAAAGGTTCAGTTTTAAAAAGTGATTTCTGATTTTATGATGCTTATATTTCATATTATAGAGTTCATGTTAATGTGCTATATATCTTTCGTATATAATGTTTTAAGTAGAATTAAGAAATAACAATATATTATTTGAAAAGTTACCAGCATCAGTTGGGGATTTGATGGTTGAAAATGCAGTTTAACTTTTAAATTGTTGTTCTAGAGCAAGACAAAATATTTCCAAAAATGGTATGCAAATTGCAAATAATAGAATGATGCGAAAGATTGTCAATTACTTACGCACAAAAACGTCATAAAATATAGTGAGGTCATAGGAAACTTTTGAGCGCGTAAAGTAAACATCTGATGTTATCTCGCATGAAATACTCTTCAATTACAGATACAATCTGATAAGACGTTATTTCAAATGAAGACGATCTCTCACTAACAAGTTAAGCCAGTTTCCCACACAAGACAAGAACTAAATCACGCAACGTTTCCCGGAAAAATATCTTCATAACTCGTCATCACGGTTCCGATTTTATTCTCATCAATAAAACCATAATTCTACTACATAATCATTGTTAATATTAATCTATGTATGCTGTTCTGCTTGCTAATGGTTAAATGATCTTGCACATTTTACGGTGTTTGACTCTTTTCCTTTCCCCTTTCTACCGTGTCAATGTTTATTTCACGAGCATGAATGTATAAGTTGTACATAAATATAACAGATCAGTAAAATGATGCTAAAAAATTACACAAATAAAGGAGAATCTTTTAATTATTTCACTACTCAGATACAAGGATTGAGTGGCGTCACCACCTTTCCTTCAGATATTAAGTACTTAATAATGGTTCCACCTAAGGATCATGCAGTGGGTGGTATATTGATAGTTGCAAAATTGGAGTTTATATGGTTCATATGTTGCATTTTGATGGAAAACTCATAAAATAATAAAAGAACGCATGTATTGACTCTGGTTGCTATGGTAACAACTACATAAAAAAAAACTTTTATTTCAGTCTTAAAATCACTAAATTTGCACTTTTGCCACACAGATTTCTCAAAAAATATTTAAACAAATTCATAATATAATTACATACTAGTGATGTTGAAGACTTCTTCTAAAAATTAACGTATATGAACAGAAAGTACAAGCTTGCCAATTACTGTTACCATGGCAACCAAACAGCCTCATTTCACATCTTCAAAAAAATGCAAAAAATCAGGATTTTCATTATCTATTATCTCCTGTGAACAGGGTGGTTGGTGAATGAGGCTTGTTTGTATCCGTTCAATAGACACTCATCTAAAACATATAAAAAATAATCACGTGTAGCCTCTTTTAGATTTCTTGGAAAAAAGCGTTTTTGTCCCATACTTTTGGTTTTTAAGCAAATACTATATAACTACATTTTTTACAAAATATTTCTATTTCTCTAAAAATGTTTTTACTGATATTATCTTTTTTCACATAACTTATAACCAAACTAACTACTAAATAAACTTTTAACCTTAAATTATGTGAATGGTTGCCATGGAAACAAAAATAAAACATTTTAAATGCATTTCATATCATGCTAAAATCATAAATTTTCTTTTGGTCACAAAGACTTCCATATTACTGATTTCATAACTAAATGCCAAATCTTAAACTGATAACAATGAACATTTAAATAATGCCCATGGAAAGAAAAACAATTATTGTTACCATGACAACGAAACAGCCTCATTTCGCATCTTTCACAAAAAAAACTTAAGTAAATAGGATTTTCATTATCTATTATCTCTTGTGAACAGGGTGCTATGTGAATGATGCTTGTTTGTATCTGTTCAATAGACACATATAAAAAATAATCGTTTGTAGCCTCTTTTATATATTTTGGAAAAAAGGGTTTTTTATCCCATACTTTTGTTTTTTTTAGCAAATAGGTACAACTACATGTTGTACAAAATATTTCTACTTCTCTAAAATTTATTTACTGATGTTTTCATTTTCACATAACTTATAACCAAACAAACTACTAAGTAAACTTTTAACCTTAAATTATGTGAATGGTTGCTATGGAAACAAAAATAAAACATTTTAAATAAATTGCATATCATGCTTTTCTTTCGGTCACAAATATTTCCATATTACTGATTTCATAGCTAAATGTCAAATCGTAAACTGATAACAATGAAAATTTAAATAATGTCCTTGGAAAGAAAAACAATTATTGTTAATACCATGGCAATCGAACAGCCTCATTTCGCATCTTCCAAAAAAAAAAACATAAAAAAATAGGATTTTCATTATCTATTACATGTATCTCCTGTGAACGATGCTTGTTTGTATCTGTTCAATAGACACTTGTCTAAAACATATAAAAAATAATCGTTTGTAGTGTAATGTCCATGGTTTCCATGGAAACAAAAACACAGAGTTTGATAAATCTGCAATTCGAACACAGCAAAAATTGTTTTCTAACATTAATTTCCCAATCATTTTCAAAATCAAATCTGCTAATTTTCCAATTGTAAATTATTTCAGGTAGTATACCATTATGGTACTAGAATATGTATTGTACCATTCTAGTACTATACATTTATTGTACACAGGGGGCCTGGGTGGCTCAATGAGTAAGGTCGCTGGATATACAAGCCTATCACCAATACGGCGTGTGTTCGCCCCAGCTTTGTAAATTACAAAAAGGGTGCACTCGACTCGCAGCCGCAAGTGATAAAGTTTACCAGTTGCTTGCCAATGGTTGGTGGTTCTCTCCGGCTTCCTCCACCACTAAGACTGGTCGCCATGATAATAGCTGAAATATTGTTGAAAGTGGCTTTAAAACACCAAAAATCAAATCAATCAAATCATTTATTGTACAATTATAGTACATTTTGTACTACCGGGTATACATTTATTGTACAATTCTAGTATCATACATTTATTGTACAATTCTAGTACTATACATGTATTGTACAATTGAATTATAGTACTATACATTTATTGTACAATCATAGTACTATACATTTATTGTACAATTCTAGTACAATACATTTATTGTACAATTATAGTACTATACATTTATTGTATAATTCTAGTACTATTATTTTAAATAACTTTTTAGATACTAAAGATTTGTTGTAGTAACATTTTACTATAAACTTCTAATACAAATATGGGGTGCTTGTCCTGATTACATTATAATTTATATTAAAAATATGAACCTAAAAGTTAAGAAAGTTGCCATTGTTTGAAGAGCAGCAGGGATTTACAATCTTATGACTTTTCACAATGTGCCAGAGGGTTGTATCTTGTTTTTCAAATCATATTATACAAATGACCCCTCTTTTTAACATTATAAATTCCTATAATGTAATCAATCTATTTGTTCATAGAAACATGTACATATTTCATATAACTTCTGACAAGTTCAGTTATCTGAATAGCTGATTCTAGATCCCCATCTTCTACTTGTTCTGTTTGTAAATTAAACCAAAGACCATACAATGGTATTTAATTTGTTGCTTCTGCACTAAGCACGCATCATTAAGAAGAAAGAGCAGACACGTTGGCTTGGAATCAGGATAATGTGTCAGAATGGGGCAACGTGTCAATCCACAGACGATTGTTTTAGTGAACTAGTAGTAGTATAAAAATGCAACTAAGTGTTTTGGTCTAGTACAAAACGGATATCATCTCATTTAAAATTAGTCTGTTCTTGCCATGTTATGACTGAAAATTGCTGAGTTTGAGTTAAATAACCATCTAACACTCACTCTACTGTTTGTTGCTTTGGGCTTTGAGATGGTAAAGGAAATCTTGAAAACAATGCAATCTGAATAGGAAGCAGATAGTGCAGGGTGTCAAGCCACTTTTGACAAAAATTATAGTAAAATAGGATTTTTTTAATGAAAATATAGGATAAATTACAGCTACAGCAAAAGGTATATTTAGCAAAAAATACATGGCCTTCACCAGTCCACTTCCCTTGTAGCATTTCCTCACCTCCTTTTTATACTGACAAATGAACAAAAAAAAAACATTATCATTAAACTCTAGTCTCCTATTGCTCTTTTCACAAAATAAATAAATTGCTTAGTACATCCAGGTTCTTTGTAGGAAAATCTGCATTGTATTGCATTTACTAGTAAGTTGGTCAGATGTCACAATTTCATTTCCTATGGTATCCTCATTTACATTTTCTGTTTTTTTTCTCTCGACATTATCCCTTCTTCTTTTGATGGCAAAATGAATAATTCATGAACGATAAGTCCTATTGATGATGGAGTTGATGGGCATATTTTCTTGACATCATCTTCTGTGTATAAAATACCATCTCTAATTTCAAATGATGACTTGTTTTATCCCTACAAGACATTAAAAGATTGTAAACATACCATTTCAACAGGTAGTAAAACACCATAGTCCTCCAATATTATCTCGCTATGGAAAGGAGATCATCGTCTAAATGTCTTTAATTTCCTGTATGTTGAGGATGAGTTCCACTTTTACTCAGTTGAAAGTCTACCAGGAGTTTGTAACGATGTGCATATATTCATATTGTTACAGTAAGAGACAGATTCGTTCTAAACAGTCCTACTCTACACAACTAGATCTCGTTGAGATTAAACTACCGAAGAAAGTTTCTGCTCTGTACCTCCAGGATAATTTATATGTGAAATATTATATTTTGCATGTGCCACAACATAAATTTCTCAGTCCTTTATAAGTACTGCGGTACAGTGATGTGATAGTTGATCAAAACCGGAAGTGAAGGATGGTAAGCAAACGATCTTGGCAGAGAATGGAAATTAACAGATAAAATATCAAATTAATCAATTTCATTATCAACTTTTATTACTAGTTTAACCAATTATGAATATAAATAGATAATTAAAGATTTTGACTCCAAATGATTAGCTTACAACCTGAAATAAGTAAAATGTTATTCATTTTGAAGTTCAACAAGAGTTATCGTTCTTGGAATTGTGATTTGGAGCGGTTAATTTAAAATTAAAATAAAAAAACATGACACTAGGCTACACGTGGAAAAAATTGATATTTTGTAGAAGAGATCCTATATTTTTCATTGTGCTATATGGTTTATTACAAATCGCCTGTTCACAGGAGATAATGTGTTCTGATATCTAACCTTTTTACATACTTTGTTAGTAAAAAAAATATGACCAATCTGATTTTAATTTGGGTATAATAGCAAAAATATCATAAATAAACACTTGTCTTTGAATATACATTTTTTTTTACTCAAAATACGTCATATTACAAAATATTGAGAGAATTGGTGACATAAGGTAAATAACTTTTTCTTGATTTTGCATGATCCTTACGTGGAGCCATACTTAAGTATATACATTTTATGGAATATGGATCTGTTAAATGTGCAACTAAAGAAGACGTATTAATATTGAATCATATGTTTTATGTTTCAAAGGTCTTGAAATACCTATATTTCAGTGTTAATAGATTGTTTATGTTTCATTGTATTCTTATTCTTTATCAATGATTGACATGTTATTGCACCATCGAGTACATATTGGGTATTTAGTTAAATTATTTACATAGTTATATCCCATTGAAAGTGTAAGCAAAATGTTTCGAGTCAAAAGTCAATGAGACAATTTGGTTTCCATATATTCTACCAGCATGGCAGAATCACTATGTTAATTAACATTTCGTGTTACTGCAGAAGTAAGCCATTACCTTTTTATCAATCTAAAATGTAAATATATTCGTAATCAAAGCGTTTACATCCACGTGATGGTACACAATTGTAGTAGGCCATTATTTTTGTGTAAATAGTTTGTTTTTTAAAAAGATTTTCTTATTACATGTTTTATATGATTTAATTATCACAAATCACAAGTTTTAATGTTTTTAAATTATTTCTCATATAAAGGATGTGTCATTCAAGCGAAAAGTCAAATACACCCAGTCTAAAATGAGCTCCAATTACGTGTATGCCTTAATTCTCAGTTCAAACACAGAGTCATTTAAAAAATAGTTTATCAGCATTTACTGTGACGGCCATGGTACACTATTGTTCGTAATATTTATTTGAGCTACCCCCCCCCCCCCCCCCCCCCAGCAATTCATAATTTAAACTAGTATCCGCATTCAATCAATAATTGATAGATGATATATTCGTAATGCAATTATATAAATACACATCTTCATATTTAAATGTGACTTGACTTGGCCTTACATAACGGTTCCATTGTATAGTCAAGTATACAATTAATGTGTTATTGATTTATTATGATTTATATGTCATGGTTATTGATGTTGTTTATATATGTGGTATGTTCATGATTTGCAATAGTGACCAACAAACAAATAAAGTTCATTTGTTTATATCGTCTTGTAATTCCAGTCAACAGTCAGTCAGAAATCAGACCAATCATTAACATCATGTCGTTAATCAGAGGTCCCACACACTGGTAGTCTAAACAGCACGTCGTCAACCTCAAAGGTCCCACACACTAGTAGTCTAAGCAACACGTCGTCAACCTCAAAGGTCCCACACACTAGTAATCTAAGCATCACGTCGTCAACCTCAAAGGTCCCACACACTAGTAGTCTAAGCAGCACGTCGTCAACCTCAAAGGTCCCACACACTAGTAGTCTAAACATCACGTCGTCAACCTCAAAGGTCCCACACACTAGTAGTCTAAGCAGCACGTCGTCAACCTCAAAGGTCCCACACACTAGTAGTCTAAACAGCATGTCGTCAACCTCAAAGGTCCCACACACTAGTAGTCTAAGCAGCACGTCGTCAACCTCAAAGGTCCCACACACTGGTAGTCTAAGCATCACGTCGTCAACCTCAAAGGTCCCACACACTAGTAGTCTAAGCAGCACGTCGTCAACCTCAAAGGTCCCACACACTAGTAGTCTAAGCATCACGTCGTCAACCTCAAAGGTCCCACACACTAGTAGTCTAAGCATCACGTCGTCAACCTCAAAGGTCCCACACACTAGTAGTCTAGGCAGCACGTCGTCAACCTCAAAGGTCCCACACACTAGTAGTCTAAGCAACACATCGTCAACCTCAAAGGTCCCACACACTAGTAGTCTAAGCAGCACGTCGTCAACCTCAAAGGTCCCACACACTAGTAGTCTAAGCAACACATCGTCAACCTCAAAGGTCCCACACACTAGTAGTCTAGGCAGCACGTCGTCAACCTCAAAGGTCCCACACACTAGTAGTCTAAGCAGCACGTCGTCAACCTCAAAGGTCCCACACACTAGTAGTCTAAGCAGCACGTCGTCAACCTCAAAGGTCCCACACACTAGTAGTCTAAGCAGCACGTCGTCAACCTCAAAGGTCCCACACACTAGTAGTCTAAACATCACGTCGTCAACCTCAAAGGTCCCACACACTAGTAGTCTAAGCATCACGTCGTCAACCTCAAAGGTCCCACACAATAGTAGTCTAAGCAACACATCGTCAACCTCAAAGGTCCCACACACTAGTAGTCTAAGCAGCACGTCGTCAACCTCAAAGGTCCCACACACTAGTAGTCTAAACATCACGTCGTCAACCTCAAAGGTCCCACACACTAGTAGTCTAAGCATCACGTCGTCAACCTCAAAGGTCCCACACAATAGTAGTCTAAGCAACACATCGTCAACCTCAAAGGTCCCACACACTAGTAGTCTAAGCAGCACGTCGTCAACCTCAAAGGTCCCACACACTAGTAGTCTAAACATCACGTCGTCAACCTCAAAGGTCCAACACACTAGTAGTCTAAGCATCACGTCGTCAACCTCAAAGGTCCCACACAATAGTAGTCTAAGCAACACATCGTCAACCTCAAAGGTCCCACACACTAGTAGTCTAAGCAGCACGTCGTCAACCTCAAAGGTCCCACACACTGGTAGTCTAAGCAGCACGTCGTCAACCTCAAAGGTCCCACACACTAGTAGTCTAAGCAGCACGTCGTCAACCTCAAGGGTCCCACACACTAGTAGTCTAAACATCACGTCGTCAACCTCAAAGGTCCCACACACTAGTAGTCTAAGCAACACATCGTCAACCTCAAAGGTCCCACACACTAGTAGTCTAAGCAGCACGTCGTCAACCTCAAGGGTCCCACACACTAGTAGTCTAAACAGCACGTCGTCAACCTCAAAGGTCCCACACACTAGTAGTCTAAGCAGCACGTCGTCAACCTCAAAGGTCCCACACACTAGTAGTCTAAGCAGCACGTCGTCAACCTCAAAGGTCCCACACACTAGTAGTCTAAGCAGCACGTCGTCAACCTCAAAGGTCCCACACACTAGTAGTCTAAGCAGCACGTCGTCAACCTCAAGGGTCCCACACACTAGTAGTCTAAACATCACGTCGTCAACCTCAAAGGTCCCACACACTAGTAGTCTAAGCAACACATCGTCAACCTCAAAGGTCCCACACACTAGTAGTCTAAGCAGCACGTCGTCAACCTCAAAGGTCCCACACACTAGTAGTCTAAGCAGCACGTCGTCAACCTCAAAGGTCCCACACACTAGTAGTCTAAGCAGCACGTCGTCAACCTCAAAGGTCCCACACACTAGTAGTCTAAGCAGCACGTCGTCAACCTCAAAGGTCCCACACACTAGTAGTCTAAGCAGCACATCGTCAACCTCAAAGGTCCCACACACTAGTAGTCTAAACAGCACGTCGTCAACCTCAAAGGTCCCGCACACTAGTAGTCTAAGCAGCACGTCGTCAACCTCAAAGGTCCCACACACTAGTAGTCTAAGCAGCACGTCGTCAACCTCAAGGGTCCCACACACTAGTAGTCTAAACATCACGTCGTCAACCTCAAAGGTCCCACACACTAGTAGTCTAAGCAACACATCGTCAACCTCAAAGGTCCCACACACTAGTAGTCTAAGCAGCACGTCGTCAACCTCAAAGGTCCCACACACTAGTAGTCTAAGCAGCACGTCGTCAACCTCAAAGGTCCCACACACTAGTAGTCTAAGCAGCACGTCGTCAACCTCAAAGGTCCCACACACTAGTAGTCTAAGCAGCACGTCGTCAACCTCAAAGGTCCCACACACTAGTAGTCTAAGCAGCACATCGTCAACCTCAAAGGTCCCACACACTAGTAGTCTAAACAGCACGTCGTCAACCTCAAAGGTCCCACACACTAGTAGTCTAAGCAGCACGTCGTCAACCTCAAAGGTCCCACACACTAGTAGTCTAAACAACACGTCGTCAACCTCAAAGGTCCCACACACTAGTAGTCTAAGCAGCACGTCGTCAACCTCAAAGGTCCCACACACTAATAGTCTAAACAGCACGTCGTCAGCCTCAAAGGTCCCACACACTAGTAGTCTAAACAGCACGTCGTCAGCCTCAAAGGTCCCACACACTAGTAGTCTAAACAACACGTCGTCAACCTCAAAGGTCCCACACACTAGTAGTCTAAGCAGCACGTCGTCAGCCTCAAAGGTCCCACACACTAGTAATCTAAACAACACGTCGTCAACCTCAAGGGTCCCACACACTAGTAGTCTAAACATCACGTCGTCAACCTCAAAGGTCCCACACACTAGTAGTCTAAGCAACACATCGTCAACCTCAAAGGTCCCACACACTAGTAGTCTAAGCAGCACGTCGTCAACCTCAAAGGTCCCACACACTAGTAGTCTAAGCAGCACGTCGTCAACCTCAAAGGTCCCACACACTAGTAGTCTAAGCAGCACGTCGTCAACCTCAAAGGTCCCACACACTAGTAGTCTAAGCAGCACGTCGTCAACCTCAAAGGTCCCACACACTAGTAGTCTAAGCAGCACATCGTCAACCTCAAAGGTCCCACACACTAGTAGTCTAAACAGCACGTCGTCAACCTCAAAGGTCCCGCACACTAGTAGTCTAAGCAGCACGTCGTCAACCTCAAAGGTCCCACACACTAGTAGTCTAAGCAGCACGTCGTCAACCTCAAGGGTCCCACACACTAGTAGTCTAAACATCACGTCGTCAACCTCAAAGGTCCCACACACTAGTAGTCTAAGCAACACATCGTCAACCTCAAAGGTCCCACACACTAGTAGTCTAAGCAGCACGTCGTCAACCTCAAAGGTCCCACACACTAGTAGTCTAAGCAGCACGTCGTCAACCTCAAAGGTCCCACACACTAGTAGTCTAAGCAGCACGTCGTCAACCTCAAAGGTCCCACACACTAGTAGTCTAAGCAGCACGTCGTCAACCTCAAAGGTCCCACACACTAGTAGTCTAAGCAGCACATCGTCAACCTCAAAGGTCCCACACACTAGTAGTCTAAACAGCACGTCGTCAACCTCAAAGGTCCCACACACTAGTAGTCTAAGCAGCACGTCGTCAACCTCAAAGGTCCCACACACTAGTAGTCTAAACAACACGTCGTCAACCTCAAAGGTCCCACACACTAGTAGTCTAAGCAGCACGTCGTCAACCTCAAAGGTCCCACACACTAATAGTCTAAACAGCACGTCGTCAGCCTCAAAGGTCCCACACACTAGTAGTCTAAACAGCACGTCGTCAGCCTCAAAGGTCCCACACACTAGTAGTCTAAACAACACGTCGTCAACCTCAAAGGTCCCACACACTAGTAGTCTAAGCAGCACGTCGTCAGCCTCAAAGGTCCCACACACTAGTAATCTAAACAACACGTCGTCAACCTCAAAGGTCCCACACACTAGTAGTCTAAGCAGCACGTCGTCAACCTCAAAGGTCCCACACACTAATAGTCTAAGCAGCACGTCGTCAACCTCAAAGGTCCCACACACTAATAGTCTAAGCAGCACGTCGTCAACCTCAAAGGTCCCACACACTAGTAGTCTAAGCAGCACGTCGTCAACCTCAAAGGTCCCACACACTAGTAGTCTAAACAGCACGTCGTCAACCTCAAGGGTCCCACACACTAGTAGTCTAAACAGCACGTCGTCAACCTCAAAGGTCCCAGACACTAGTAGTCTAAGCAACACGTCGTCAACCTCAAAGGTCCCACACACTAGTAGTCTAAGCAGCAAGTCGTCAACCTCAAAGGTCCCACACACTAGTAGTCTAAACAGCACGTCGTCAACCTCAAAGGTCCCACACACTAGTAGTCTAAGCAGCACGTCGTCAACCTCAACGGTCCCACACACTAATAGTCTAAGCAGCACGTCGTCAACCTCAAAGGTCCCACACACTAGTAGTCTAAACAGCACGTCGTCAACCTCAAAGGTCCCACACACTAATAGTCTAAGCAGCAAGTCGTCAACCTCAAAGGTCCCACACACTAGTAGTCTAAGCAGCAAGTCGTCAACCTCAAAGGTCCCACACACTAGTAGTCTAAGCAGCACGTCGTCAACCTCAAAGGTCCCACACACTAGTAGTCTAAGCAGCAAGTCGTCAACCTCAAAGGTCCCACACACTAGTAGTCTAAGCAGCAAGTCGTCAACCTCAAAGGTCCCACACACTAGTAATCTAAACAGCACGTCGTCAACCTCAAAGGTCCCACACACTAGTAGTCTAGGCAGCACGTCGTCAACCTCAAAGGTTCCACACACTAGTAATCTAAACAGCACGTCGTCAACCTCAAAGGTCCCACACACTAGTAGTCTAAGCAGCACGTCGTCAACCTCAAAGGTCCCACACACTAGTAGTCTAAGCAGCAAGTCGTCAACCTCAAAGGTCCCACACACTAGTAGTCTAAGCAGCAAGTCGTCAACCTCAAAGGTCCCACACACTAGTAGTCTAAGCAGCACGTCGTCAACCTCAAAGGTCCCACACACTAGTAGTCTAAGCAGCACGTCGTCAACCTCAAAGGTCCCACACACTAGTAGTCTAAGCAGCACGTCGTCAACCTCAAAGGTGCCACACACTGGTAGTCTAAGCAGCACGTCGTCAACCTCAAAGGTTCCACACACTAGTAGTCTAAGCAGCACGTCGTCAACCTCAAAGGTCCCACACACTAGTAGTCTAAGCAGCAAGTCGTCAGCCTCAAAGGTCCCACACACTAGTAGTCTAAACAGCACGTCGTCAACCTCAAAGGTCCCACACACTGGTAGTCTAAGCAGCACGTCGTCAACCTCAAAGGTCCCACACACTAGTAGTCTAAGCAGCACGTCGTCAACCTCAAAGGTCCCACACACCAATAGTCTAAGCAGCAAGTCGTCAACCTCAAAGGTCCCACACACCAATAGTCTAAGCAGCAAGTCGTCAACCTCAAAGGTCCCACACACCAATAGTCTAAGCAGCAAGTCGTCAACCTCAAAGGTCCCACACACCAATAGTCTAAGCAGCAAGTCCTCAACCTCAAAGGTCCCACACACTAATAGTCTAAGCAGCAAGTCGTCAACCTCAAAGGTCCCACACACTAGTAATCTAAACAGCACGTCGTCAACCTCAAAGGTCCCACACACTAGTAGTCTAGGCAGCACGTCGTCAACCTCAAAGGTTCCACACACTAGTAATCTAAACAGCACGTCGTCAACCTCAAAGGTCCCACACACTAGTAGTCTAAGCAGCACGTCGTCAACCTCAAAGGTCCCACACACTAGTAGTCTAAGCAGCACGTCGTCAACCTCAAAAGTCCCACATACTAGTAGTCTAAGCAGCACGTCGTCAACCTCAAAGGTTCCACACACTAGTAGTCTAGGCAGCACGTCGTCAACCTCAAAGGTCCCATACACTAGTAGTCTAAGCAGCACGTCGTCAACCTCAAAAGTCCCACACACTAGTAGTCTAAGCAGCACTTCGTCAACTTCAAAAGTCCCACACACTAGTAGTCTAAGCAGCACGTCGTCAACCTCAAAGGTCCCACACACTAATAGTCTAGGCAGCACGTCGTCAACCTCAAAGGTCCCACACACTAGTAGTCTAAACAGCACGTCGTCAACCTCAAAGGTCCCACACACTAGTAGTCTAAACAGCACGTCGTCAACCTCAAAGGTCCCGCACACTAGTAGTCTAAACAGCACGTCGTCAACCTCAAAGGTCCCACACACTAGTAGTCTAGGCAGCACGTCGTCAACCTCAAAGGTCCCACACACTAGTAGTCTAAGCAGCACGTCGTCAACCTCAAAGGTCCCACACACTAGTAGTCTAAGCAGCAAGTCGTCAACCTCAAAAGTCCCACACACTAGTAGTCTAAGCAGCACGTCGTCAACCTCAACGGTCCCACACACTAGTAGTCTAAACAGCACGTCGTCAACCTCAAAGGTCCCACACACTAGTAGTCTAAGCAGCACATCGTCAACCTCAAAGGTCCCACACACTAGTAGTCTAAGCAGCACGTCGTCAACCTCAAAGGTCCCACACACTAGCAGTCTAAACAGCACGTCGTCAACCTCAAAGGTCCCACACACTAGTAGTCTAAGCAGCAAGTCATCAACCTCAAAGGTCCCGCACACTAGTAGTCTAAACAGCACGTCGTCAACCTCAAAGGTCCCACACACTAGTAGTCTAAACAGCACGTCGTCAACCTCAAAGGTCCCACACACTAGTAGTCTAAGCAGCACGTCGTCAACCTCAAAGGTCCCGCACACTAGTAGTCTAAACAGCACGTCGTCAACCTCAAAGGTCCCACACACTGGTAGTCTAAACAACACGTCGTCAACCTCAAAGGTCCCACACACTAGTAGTCTAAACAGCACGTCGTCAACCTCAAAGGTCCCACACACTAGTAGTCTAAACAGCACGTCGTCAACCTCAAAGGTCCCGCACACTAGTAGTCTAAACAGCACGTCGTCAACCTCAAAGGTCCCACACACTGGTAGTCTAAGCAGCACGTCGTCAACCTCAAAGGTCCCACACACTAGTAGTCTAAGCAGCACGTCGTCAACCTCAAAGGTCCCACACACTAGTAGTCTAAGCATCACGTCGTCAACCTCAAAGGTCCCACACACTAGTAATCTAAACAGCACGTCGTCAACCTCAAAGGTCCCATACACTAGTAGTCTAGGCAGCACGTCGTCAACCTCAAAGGTCCCACACACTAGTAATCTAAACAGCACGTCGTCAACCTCAAAGGTCCCACACACTGGTAGTCTAAACAACACGTCGTCAACCTCAAAGGTCCCACACACTAGTAGTCTAAGCAGCACGTCGTCAACCTCAAAGGTCCCACACACTAGTAATCTAAACAGCACGTCGTCAACCTCAAAGGTCCCACACACTAGTAATCTAAACAGCACGTCGTCAACCTCAAAGGTCCCATACACTAGTAGTCTAGGCAGCACGTCGTCAACCTCAAAGGTCCCACACACTAGTAATCTAAACAGCACGTCGTCAACCTCAAAGGTCCCATACACTAGTAGTCTAAACAGCACGTCGTCAACCTCAAAGGTCCCACACACTAGTAGTCTAAGCAGCACGTCGTCAACCTCAAAGGTCACACGCACTAGCAGTCTAAACAGCATGTCAATCTACAACTTACACTCCTAGTGCAAAGTTCACAGGTAACCCTGAAGAAGAAAACCAAAGAGTAATTCAGAAGCCGCTAATCAAACGACAGACAATAAAATGTCCAACAGAAAAAGACAAACCTTGATATACAAAACACTATGCATAAAACTAAAGATTGAACGACAGGAACGCACACTAAAAAAGACAGGGTGGAGATCGTTGGTGCTCCGGAAGTGTCAAGCAGTACCAGCACCCATAGTGTAACTCTTGTTAGAAACCCGGTGATTGATAAGCAATGAATGTAGTAGTTGATCGATGTGATATACCATCATTTTACACGAACAGCCTAACACACAAAGTACTAAAACACTTCAGGAATAATTGACTGTTTCGGGTACAAATGGCACCAGCAATGAAAACGTTGATATCCAATTTAGTGTGCACGACGTGTTTTTGGAATAACCTTCCAACATATACGCTCAAAATCGAAAAATTGGAAAACCAAATAATTTAAAGTTTTGGGAGCAACAAAGCAAAAAGGCATAAACAGGATAGTTAAAATCCGCTATGGTCACATATGCCTGAGAGAGAAGAACCTTAGTTGTGTTAATAATAACATTACATAGGAACTGTAAATCTCAGTATCAAATATATATAATTAAGCTTACATGCTACCTTCGGGGACTTATCGTCCACCGACAGAGTTATCGATACCATTCTGGAATAACCTTCATCAGGTACACTCAAAATTTCTAGCATAAACAACATAAACAATGCAAAAAAAAAGACAAAGCTTACGAAATGTTAGATGGGGACCTGACAGCAGGAGGGATGTATATGTATTAGATCCGGTACTAAATGCGTGAAGGCGAGATTCAGGAAGGGTGTGACAAGTTATGGGAAGGCGAAAGCATTCCGAACTGACAAGTAATACACAATTGGCTTGACGGGAACAACTTATATCTCTTCATTAGCTGAAATTGTTTGGTTTCAAGCTAATAATTCAACTTTTCAAAATTATTAGTAAAAAAGATGGGGAAGAGGGAATTTAAACATGCCTCCTTCCCACATTTGCAACCCATCTCTTACTCCCTCGGAATTCTCTCGAAGTTAACGTTTAGAAATGAAAGTGTAATAAAGTCGCACACTTTTGTTTTAAAAATAGAAATTAATTTGTTTTATTCTCAACAGTACAAGAAAGAAAAACGCCACTATTAAATGGTGTAAATGTCGGTTTGAATTAGCTATTCTACTCCATGTGTTGTAAAATAAACTGATTTCTTGCAGAGTGATTCAGTAGCACGTGGAGGGCTGAAACCTGACCTCCATTCGTTATTTTGTTTTAATAAAAAAAAAACATAAAAAAACAATAATAAAGATAATTACAGTATATAGCAGCACTGAACACAATTAAGGTAGTAGACATTTCTGTTCTAAATTTTTTTTAATCAAGTCTAGATGTTATCAGATGACAGCCGATGTTGACCTAATATTTCTTTTTATGATTTAATTTTTAAATTAAGAAATATTTGAAAATACAAAAGAAACCAGAAATTGAAAGAGATACCAAGCAACTGCTAAAATGAGATAAGCAATTATAAAATCGAAGAAGGACAGACAATATAATAGCTAAATGAAAAAGTACAAACAATGATAACATTGTGAAAGGATCGACAATACAATGACTAAATGAAAAAGTACAAACAATGATAACATCGACAAAGGATAGACAATACAATGGCTAAATGGAAAAGTACAAACATTGATAACATCGTAAAAGGTTCGACAATGCAATGGCTAAATGAAAAAGTACAAACAATGATAGCACCGTATAAGGATAGACAATACAATGGCTAAATGAAAAAAACCAAACAATGATAACATCGTAAAAGAATAGACAATACAATGGCTAACTGAAAAAGTACAAACAATAATCACATCGTGAAAGAATAAACAATACAATGGCTAAATGATAAGGTACAAACAATGATAACATCGACAAAGGATAGACAATACAATGGCTAAATGAAAAAGTACAAACAATGATCACATCGTGAAAGAATAAACAATACAATGGCTAAATGAGAAGGTACAAACAATGATAACATCGACAAAGGATAGACAATACAATGGCTAAATGGAACAGTACAAACAATGATAACATCGATAAAGGATAGACAATACAATGGCTAAATGAAAAAGTACAAACCATGATAACATCGACAAAGGATAGACAATACAATGGCTAAATGAAAAGGTACAAACAATGATAACATCGCAACATGATAGACAATACAATGGCTAAATGAAAAAGAACAAACAATGATAACATCGCCAAAGGATAAACAATACAATGGCTAAATGAAAATGTACAACCAATGATAACATCGACAAAGGATAGACAATACAATGGCTAAATGGAACAGTACAAACAATGATAACATCAACAAAGGATAGACAATACAATGGTTAAATGAACAAGTACAAACAATGATCACATCGTGAAAGGATAGACAATACAATGGCTAAATGAAAAAGTACAAACAATGATAACATTGTTAAAGGATAGACAATACAATGGCTAAATGAAAAAGTACAAACAATGATAACATTGTTAAAAAATAGACAATACAATGGCTAAATGAAAATGTACAACCAATGATAACATCGACAAAGGATAGACAATATAATGGCTAAATTAAAAAGTACAAACAATGATAACATCGACAAAGCATAGACAATACAATGGCTAAATGAAAAAGTGCAAACAATGATAACATCGTAACATGATAGACAATGCAATGGCTAAATGAAAAAGTACAAACAATGAAAACATCGACAAAAGATAGACAATACAATGGCTAAATGAAAAAGTTCAAACAATGATAACATCGTAAAAGGATAAACAATACAATGGCTAAATGAAACAAAACAACAACAACAAAAAACAACGGGACAAACAATGGTCTACAAACACTACACATACAACTAATGATTTAACAATACAACCCCACTTAATACTGGGTGAACTTACGTGCTCAAGAATGATAAGCAGTTTCTGCACCACTAGTGATACCCGTCGTGTTACTGTTAATGGACACGAACATCATGTGACGTGGAACCCATGTTGTACTCCACGCGTGTAAGACAACGCATTATAAAATAGCATAATTACACCTAAAATATGTGATACATTAAATGTGGTTTTTGTCATACTTGACCCTGATTATCTACATCATAAAATCGCCTTAAGGTTTGTACTATATCAACATGCTTTATTGGATTTGTATAGTACTATCTCATTGAAACAACAGTCCGCTGGTAGACATGTTGATCTATTCTGGCATATTACTCAGATTCCGAAAAAAAAAGTGTTTACTACTTGTCATTCATGCTGTGTAGCTTACATTTGTAGTAGAGAAGCAACACATACCAGTTTCATAGTCTTTTGTTTGACCCAACCGGCATCGAACCCACAAGCTACCCCACTCGAGGTTAGGGTGTTAGGGTGCTAATCATTATACAACCGATGCAGTCATCATCATCATCATCATCAGCAGCATCTCATCAAAATATAACGTGTTCTTACCATGCTATAGCTGTAAAATTACTCAGGTGGCTTTAAACAGTAATCACTCATTCACTCTATGCTCTCCCGGGAAATTATCTCCCTTCGATTTCTACACTCCTTTTCAACGAAATAAATTATTTGAACGTGAACAAATGATAGCGCTAGCATTGAATTGATGCTAAGCTGATGTTGAATTTGCTAAAAAAAATACTTTGATTTAGCGTATGCGGTTTAAATTCTATTTTTACAATTGAATTTCACAAATTATGTTTTCACGATGAAAAGGTGTTGCCAATTTTATGTAACGCCCATAGACGCCTATTTAGTTCTTCCTATTATATAATGTTCATACAGTTCCTAAATAATGTAATTAGTAATAAAACTAAGGTTCTCCTTCCTGAGGCATAGATGACCTTAGACGATTTTGGTTATCCTGCTTAGACCCTTTGGTTTACTTGCTCACAAAACTCTTAAGGTTGTTTGGTGGTCCAACCCTTCGACCTTCAACGTACCTGATGAAGGTTATTCTATAAACGCAACGTGCGCACTAATTTTGATATCCATGTGTTTATTCGATGCATTAGTACTCAGGTCTCTTTATATAACACCGCTGAAAAAACCATCTCGTTGCTACTAGGCACAGTTCAAATCTGTATGCAAATACCTTTTACCACAAGATCGCGGACACGGTGGTATCTAAATGCTTGTAAATTTCCCCTTGTTATAAGGTTAGTATTATATTACATTGCAAGTCGAATACATTTGAATTGCTTGGAAAAGTATTTAATACTAGTTGCCAAAACTACCTCTTAATTTTGACATGACCTTGACTTGAATCTTGAACAGACTGATCATCGTTACAATATTGACTGGTGTATAATAACTAACCTTGTAAGATGACAGCAAAATCAGTTTACACTAAGTGTTTACTCAAAACCTACAAATATAGCTATAAATAGCTTGTATGTCAGCGTGGCATTATTATCACGGGGAGGTATCTGTTGTAAATGTTATACAGCTAAGGGAGCGTGTTGGTTATATACAGTATACGATGAGGTGTTTTACTTTCTTAAATATTGGTATTTATTGAACAGAGTCAGATTACAAAGTATATTGAAAAGTGTTTGTGGAGAGCTAAGTTATGTTTTTAGATTAAAATGTATTATATGGAAGCTAAAAAATATTATCCAGTAAATGAAATGGTGAAAATGTGTAGTTTGAAGCCGAATTCGGATTGGTTTTTGCGCTTAGGTTTGTATTTTCTTTGGCCATGGGTTGTCAATTTAGAAAACTTCACCCCCTCTCTTTCCGGCCCATTCCTAAAACTTGCTTCCCACTTTCAGGCTCAGTCTTAAAGCCAACCCCCCCCCCCCACACACACACACACACATACACACATACCGACTGTATGGTTCACTCCTACTGTTTGCACACCCCACCTTCCGGGTGTCTCCTACGTCGCTAAAAATAATAGTTTTACACATACTCAAAGGTACGATGTTTTAATGTATCTTAATGGAACATTTCTTTGTTGATATTAAGTAATCTCAAATTATAAATAATGCAGAATGTGCAGAAGCGACCAGGGGTATTATTATCTGAAATGATATCACTCTTGATAATTTGAATTTACTCAATGCAAATGTGAAAAGTTAATTTCACTCAATGCAATCGTGAAAATTTAATTTCACTCAATGCAATCGTGAAAATTTAATTTCACTCAATTCACGCGTGATAATATTAAATGAGATTCCAAATGATAATCACAGTCTGAACATGTTGATTAATAAAACATTATCATAATACAGCAACATCTGATATCATTTATACAGTTCGCCAAATTTGGTTTTGTGTACGACAATAATTGGATATGTGGTTATCGTCTATCATAGTTTTGAAATGAAATAATAAATATTATCAATATAAATCATAAATAAAAAAAAACAGCAGTTCTAAGCTTCATCAATATTTCGAATCAGACATGTTGTTTTTATATCTATAAAACCGACCTGTCGCAAGTCACTGACAAACTTTATCACATATTGTTGATTGTTATGTAATATCTGTGTCACAAATAATCACGGATATGTTCCACTTGTCGTAAACTCTTCCCGGTCCTTTCCCCATTCATAACCTATCACCAGGTTTGTAACTAGATTAACACGACAGGTGCCACTAGTGGACCACCAATTGCTTTCTCGTCCGAAGCACCTGAGTTCACCCCCGGTTTTTTGTTAGTTTTGTGTTCCTCGATCTTTTAGTTTTATGTGTATGTTTTGTTGATCGTTGTTTGTCCCTTTGTCTTTTTTCTTTTCGCCATTGTGTTGTCTGTTCTTCTTCGGTTTACGGATTCTGATTACCTCTTTGTTATCGTCAAACATATTTTATTATAACAACTAACAATAAAATACATTTAGCATACAGACAAATCCATATTACTTATCAAAAGTATATCGCATTTGCTATTTCATTTATTATTGCATTAAATAACAATAATCTACAATAGCAATTCACGTATTACCAGAAGCCTATCGTTGCAACAAAAAGTGAGGGGGAGTTAATTTCCTAACTCCTACAAAATAAATCCCTCCACTCGTACCCCAACCGCCTGCTGATTCGAACCTGAATAATATCTTACATACATTTTATAAAGCATATCTGTTCTAGACATTTAATAGCAATTGTTCTGCAACTGTCGTTTAAAATAAAGTTTCCATATCATTTAACATGACAGGAAGTGTCTTAATGGACGTGAAAGACAACCACAATATGTATCTGAAGCCATTGTATTGTTCTATATCATCTTACACCCACTGTGAAATCTACTGCATGAGTATAATCAGTTGTTGTTCTACATCATCTTACACTCACTGTGAAATCTACTGCATAAGTATAATCAGTTGTTGTTCTACATCATCTTACACTCACTGTGAAATCTACTGCATGAGTATAATCAGTTGTTGTTTTACATCATCTTACACTCACTGTGAAATCTACTGCATGAGTATAATCAGTTGTTGTTCATCAACGGCCAGTAAGCAATTGTTTCACCTATATCATGACGAGAACAAATTAACCTATATTTTGAACAGCTGATGAAGATTACCATTGCTTCGCCACGATCAGATGATGAATATTATCATTGCATCGTCACGATCAGATGATGAATATTATCATTGTAACGCCACGATCAGATGATGAATATTATCATTGTAACACCACGATCAGATAATGAATATTATCATTGTAACACCACGATCAGATGATGAATATTATCATTGTAACGCCACGATCAGATGATGAATATTATCATTGCATCACCACGATCAGATGATGAATATTATCATTGTATCACCACGATCAGATGATGAATATCATAATTGTAACACCACGATCAGATGATGAATATTATCATTGTATCACCACGATCAGATGATGAATATTATCATTGTATCACCACGATCAGATGATGAATATCATAATTGTAACACCACGATCAGATGATGAATATTATCATTGTATCACCACGATCAGATGATGAATATTATCATTGTATCACCACGATCAGATGATGAATATCATAATTGTAACACCACGATCAGATGATGAATATTATCATTGTAACGCCACGATCAGATGATGAATATTATCATTGTAACACCACGATCAGATGATGAATATTATCATTGTAACACCACGATCAGATGATGAATATTATAATTGTAACACCACGATCAGATGATGAATATTATTATTGTATCACCACGATCAGATGATGAATATTATCATTGTAACACGACGATCAGATGATGAATATCATAATTGTAACACCACGATCAGATGATGAATATTATCATTGTATCAGCAATGTCGTTCAGCACGAGTGTAGATTACAATTTAAAGTATTTAATGAGACAGGGTGGTTTGTCCTGTATATGTAAACAATAGACTTAGATTAACGGCAAGTTCAAATAAAGAAGCTGGAACTGCTTACCCATCAGGATTATCAAATTTACCCCCACTATCACATTAACGCACCATCAAAGACTGGTTAGCGTCCAGTAATGTTAAAATGAAGTAAAAAATCATTAAATTGGCCATTGGTTATATACATTTATATCCGAATAAAGCGCATAAATATATAAATATCATTTACTTTCAATAAAACCAGTTATTCAATAACATTGGTCGATTTGCGTCAGTAAAACATGTTTTATAATTACATTGGTCAATTTGTGGGAGATAAACATGTTACTTCCAAATAGCATTGGTCCAGTTAATCAACTTTCAGACAAAACGTATCAATCCTGAAGCTTGTTTGTCTTTGTAGAATTGTCAATTAATGTTCTACAGTAATCGGATTTGCTTCACTTCCGCACACACAAATATGAAATGTTGTTACGTTATATGTTGTGTACGTGTGTCACGGTATGGCTAATTTGTCTATTTACTAATAATAGAGCTACTCTTCAAAATCCTTCAAGAAATAATTCAAGTCGTAATCTTTCGTATTCAAAGCGAGAATACTACCGACGTTTAAAAGTTTTTGATTTGCATGCGTTCTATTAGATGCGGTCACGGCGATGCTGCAGAAAGGCTCCTCCTCGTCTTCACTCCCACAATCATCTAATGAGGCCTTGATCTGGTTGTATTGAACTATGCCCTTTTGAATCATAGTATTTAATGAGTTAAGCTTATGGGAACCTTTCAGTTGTTCTTTATGTGCAGACGGAACACACATTGTACCCATCAAGTGACACCTCGGTGTTTGCCTTGCAATGATTGGACGAATACCCAATCAGCACATAAATGAATACAAGAGAAGATCTATTCCATAACAGGTCAGAATCCAGTCTCTAAGATACAAACCGCCCATTCTCGCATTTATTTCTATCAACTTTGGTCATTTCAACATTAAATACTCCATCGACCAATCCTATTTCAGTACAGCACTGGTATGCAGCAGTCACAAGCTGTCCCTCTCTATCTGGCAACAGACAGCTTGGCATTAAGGCAGTCGTTTCTGGAAAACGTCTTTGACGTGTTGGACCGTTATCGGAAACGAACGCTGCAATTAATTGCCGTTGAAATATGATAATGTCAACAGCGTGTTCGGTCCCCTCAATATATTCCATCAGTAAAAGATCGTTGCTGTGTCCCAGACCGATACCAGGATGGTCCTTTTCCGATCGTAACCTTGTCTTAATATTCTGATATATATTTGTGCACTCTGTGTGATCTCTGATGGGGTTCACACCTACAGCACTTGAGCCGTATTCTAGTTTCAAAACAGCAGGAATTCCGATATAATTGACGGCGTTGTAATTGTCTGACTCGCCTTTTATATGGTAACACTTTGCTGCATACAGGTACGTCCTTGGAAAATGGGGGATATCGCCTGTCTTGGTCCTCAGTATCGCATGGGTCCAACTTTTCTTTTTTGCAATTTCTGCTGCATGTTGACCAGGACCGTTTAAATGCAAGAGATCACTGATCTTGGCTGCAAAAGGACCACAATCTTCCCAAAACGTTACGCATCCATCAATGTTAAGCCCTTTCTCTTTTAGAATTTTTACTATTTCAACTGAATGTTCACCGTCTTTTTTATGATTAAGAAAATCATACTTGACGAAGGTAGATGCCATTGACGAACCATGGCTGGTTTGGTCTGGATCTACCAGAATAACCTGTAATTAGAAATAATAATAATTAAAACGATGATATTTAGTGGACATGACGCGCTTACTGGAATAACTTTCACCAGGTGCTGAAAGTAAAAAGATTGGAAGGCCAAATAATCAAATAGTTCTAGAAGCAGGAATACTAAAGGCCTTAAGCAAAATAGCCGCAACCGGATACGGCCATGACACGATAACGACACGAATATATATGTAGATACGACTGAAAACTCAAATGATATAACAATTCAATCATATATATGTTTACACTGTTGACGTAAAAAGTCTCGAGTTCTTTAATACTCAACGACTTTTGACTACATGGGAAAAAAATATTGAAAGTTGGATAGGGACGAAAAATTCAATCTTTTGTAACGGCCACAATAGTTAATGTGTCTACTCTTTTCCTAATTCTTTAAAACGTCATTATTGTGTACTGTGGGACTCTCAAAACACTATTCCCTCTTAGGTCCACGGTCAGATTTTCCATTTTATAATTTGAGAGCCCCTCATCGAGAGGACCCTCACTATCCACCACCCGGGAACGTGTTGATCAGTTCTTTTGGCTTGAGTCCCTGAAAACTTCTCAAGTACACATGAGAAATGAAAACGGAATTGAAATATTCGTTGATATTGATGAAAATCTTAGTCATTTAAAATTTAACTATGCAAATCTATTGAATACGATGGAACAGACGTGGATAGCAAAACTACAGCGAACCTTTGAGGACGTTTTGGATCTTAAGACTAGCATAGCTCCATCACATTTTATTGAAGTGCCTGTACCAAGTGGTCATCTGTTATCGGTATCAATTTTATCTTGTGTCTAAGCTTTTTCGATTGGATTAATGAACTGTCCCAACAATGTGGTATGTTTTGCTTTCGTTGCTTTTGAAATACAAAAAGAATTGAGATATTAGTAGAAATTCGTGAAAAGGTAAAGGTCATTTATGTACCTGTATTCCAATTGTTTGGTATGTATCCCAGATAAAACATTTACTGTATCCGCCAGCTCCAATAACCAATACAGTTTTTCCTTGCATTGAAAACTTTTGAGATCTTGCTATCATCGTCTCCACGTAAGGTTTGACAGCGTTCCCTTGTGTGTGTGGATTCATAAATTCAAACAGTTGGCAATTAATAGTGCAATCATGACTATTTACTTCTATACCAACAGGCTCTAACTTTCCATCCACATCTCCAATTACAAAATCTATGCCTAGAGTAGAAAATAAAGTATTGTAAAATCAATACCTACAGGCTCTAAGACCCCATCCACATCTCCAGTTACACAATATATGCATCGAGTAGAAAACAAACACACAGTGAAATCAATACCTACAGGCTGTAACCTCTTGACTACATCTCCAGTAACACAATATATACCTAGAGTTGAAAACAAACACACAGTGAAATCCATACATACAGGCTGTAGCATCCTGTCTACATCTCCAGTAACACAATCTATGCCTAGAGTAGAAAACAAACACAGAGTGAAATCAATACCTACAGGCTGTAGCATCCTGTCTACATCTCCAGTAACACAATCTATACCTAAAGTAGAAAACAAACACACAGTGAAATCAATGCCTACAGGTTGTAGCATCCTGTCTACATCTCCAGTAACACAATCTATACCTAAAGTAGAAAACAAACACACAGTGAAATCAATACCTACATGCTGTAGCATCCTGTCTACATCTCCAGTAACACAATATATGCCTAGAGTAGAAAACAAACACACAGTGAAATCAATGCATACAGGCTGTAGCATCCTGTCTACATCTCCAGTAACACAATCTATGCATAGAGTAGAAAACAAGCATACAGTGAAATCAATACATACAGGCTGTAGCATCCTGTCTACATCTCCAGTAACACAATCTATACCTAGAGTAGACAAACACACACAGTGAAATCAATACCTACAGGTTGTAGCATCCTGTCTACATCTCCAGTAACACAATCTATACCTAAAGTAGAAAACAAACACACAGTGAAATCAATACCTACAGGCTGTAACATCCTGTCTACATCTCCAGTAACACAATTTATACCTAGAGTAGAAAGCAAATACACAGAGAAATATATACCTACAGCTTTCAACATCCCATCTACATCTCCGATAACAAAGTATATTCAATGTCTACGTAATCCGCCCAGTTGTCAGTGCCTCGGCACTGACATGGTTTTATATAAATATATTCTACTAAAATGTTCACTTTCTAAATAACAATAATCTCCTCCCATCTGTAGCTATTCTGTGTAGGCCCTTTGATTTTCTTGCATCCACAGACCTTTAATGTATTTAGTTTTCATATATTTTGACTTGGAGCATACCTGATGAAGGTATTTCCGGATGCACAACGTGTGCACAAAATTTGATATCTATGTTTGTATTGCATATGTAATAGTAGAAATTGTATACTAAACAATCAGTGAGAATATTTATATTACAGTGATTTTCCACATAAATTTCTTTTATCGCAAAGTAAACAATATAACATGTGTATACATTTAATTTAATGATGAACTGTACTCTGAGGTACCAACTATTAAAATCCTGGAGAGGATCTATGTCCCCTCCCCCCCCCCACTAGCCACACATATTGTTTTCACACGAAATACAAATCAAATTAATATTTTATTTACATGAAAATTCATTACCATTGCTACAAATTTTACGAGAATCTCTTAATGAAAAGTGCACTTTCAAATATTTTATTGTATGCATTTTTCAGGACTAGATATTTCTTTCCATAGAGATTGACGACTTAATTAACAAAATGTTCCTTTCTCCTTAAAATTTAATGGGTAGTTCAAAACTCTAAACCGATTTGTGTACTTAACACAAACCCAGTAAATAAAACACCTACCTATCAGATATGTTTGTGCCCCCACACCACCTCTTAGATCGGACGACAATAAACACTCATGCTGGATAATTCGATCTAGAAGTCTTTCTGATCCTTTCAATACGATCTGTCTGATACGGTCCAATTCTTTGTCATCCACTCCCCACATTTTCATGGTGGTTTCAAAAGACTGTGGGATCGTATTATCTCCGTTGATTGGTTCATCTTTTGGTCCAACACCACACACCAACAGAGTGGTAACAGATGTGTTGTCAAATCTTCTACAAACATTGGACCGAAGTCTGAACGAATAGTCCACTGAAAACAAAGTGTCATGTGCTATTATACCCGTGATGTGTGATTTATAGCTAAATGAACCCCGCCACTGATTATTAAAGTGCCTGTACCAAGCCATGAAAGTGAGCGGTCATGAATCTGAGTGTTGATTGTGGCTCTTACTACGATTTTTATTGGATTTAAGAACTGTTCAATGATGTATATATTGTATCACACCATGTTTTTATTTTCTGTTTGCCATTCAACATTTACTGTGAAGACAGGTTTCGAAACGTTAAACACGAATTTAATATGGCAAGACCATTTTCTGAACACTTAACGTCACTTTCAATAAAGTATAAGTTACGACTCGGTGTTCTTTCTTTACAACAATTGATCATCCATTTACATGAGAGGTTCACATTTTACTCACACGAATCTTTTAACTGAGAAGGAAGATTGGGGCCCAATGTAGTAGTCTGACTCCGCCACTTTGTACCAAGTCACGAAAGGTACCAGTCATGTATATGTGTGCTCGCGATACTAGTCATGTATATGTGTACTAAAGGTATCAGCCATGTATATGTGTGTTAGCGGTACCAGTCATGTATATGTGTGTTAAGTGTATCAGTCATGTCTATGTGTGTTAGTGGTGCCAGTCATGTATATGTGTGTTAGAGGTACCAGTCATGTATATGTTCTTTGACGGAACCAGTCATGTCTATGTGTTTTAAAGGTACCAGTCATGCATATGAGAGTTAAAGGTACCAGTTATGTATTAGCGTGCTAGCGTATCGATTTGTGACACCATGACGGCCGTACACTATGGATAAATACAAAAACAACAGATGAATAAAACAGATATCACTGTACTATATTCAATTATTAAATGTTAGATATGTATGTCTACTATACTAGTATCTTACCAAGTTCTTGATTGGGAGAGTTCGTAGTGTGATGAAAAGCCTCGACTAGAACTGTATTTTCTACTTCGATTATAGAGAACAGATACATAGCAGCGTTATTAACCTCGGAAAAATTTGTAACGTCATGGTACGACACGCAACGACTGCCATGCCATAGTACACCTGACGGTTTTACAACAACCTGCAAATATCGATAAAATAACCACAAAATTGATATATATCTAAGAAAATGAAATTTGCAGTTTTATATACTTCAATTTTTGATATGACGCAAATACCTGTTTTTTCATGTAAACCAACACAAAGAAGTTATTTGATGTGTTTTTCCTTTTTTAAGTAGGTAGTGTACTAAACAGCTCTACAAGTCTCATATGAAAAGAAAATCAAAATATTTCAAATTATTTGGTTTCCCAATCTTTCGACTTTGAGCGTACCCGATGAAGGTTGTTACAGAAACGCGTCGTGAGCACTAAATTTAATATCTACGTTTCTTTTTTTTTAAGCTATCACTGGGCCCATACCTCTGCTGGTGTACTAGTCCCCGAAGGAATCACCCGCCCAGTAGTCGGTGTTTCGGTACTGACATGGTGGTTTATTAAATGTATTTGTTATTGAAATTTACAGTTCCTAAATAATGTAATTATTTTCAAAACTAAGGTTCTCCTCTCTCAGGCATGGGTGACCTCAGCTGATTTTGACGATTCTGTTTCTAGCTAATAAACCATATATGTTCCTAGTCATAGTGATACACATATTGATATTTAACATACAACCTTAATCAAATTGTTTCCAAGAGAAATCACGATGGACGGTTTCATCTACAAACATTCTCCCTCTCTACACATTAGAAGTCGTTGTTCCCTACATAACTATTGGAAGAAGACCACGCACCGATACACAAATATAATTGCCACAATGCCCTTTTCCTACACCCCCCTAAAAGTAGTTGTTCATTATTGGAAGAAGACCAAAGTAATTACACAAATATAATTGTCACAATGCCATTTTCCTACACGGCCTAAAAGTAGTTGTTCATTATTAAAAGAAGACCAAAAAATTGAACGAATAGAATTGCCACAATGCCCTTTTCCTACATCCCCCTAAAAGTAGTTGTTCATTATTGGAAGAAGACCAAAATAATTACACAAATATAATTGCCACAATGCCCTTGCCATTCCGACTTTAAATTTGCTGATACAATAAGGACATGACATAGTTATTGTATTATATATACAAACATAAGGATCGAGAGGTATTTGATTCATTGGCACTCATAATCAGATAATTTACTTAAATAAACAAAACACGTTCTTACTGATTAAGATACCATCAATCAACGGTAGATTGGTTTCTGTCAAATTGTAAGTGTTGTAGCAATAGGTATTTCAATAAAATACCTGCAGGGGGAAGTATTATATTGTGGAGGAATGTTTTATAAATGACACTCTGTTAACAGGTAATTGTGTTTTCTAATTGTATCGGGTTCAACTAAAGGTCTACCACGGGATTTCTACACTGTTTGTGGGCTTTATTTACATCTGACTGAATTATTGTATTCCAACAAATTATTTATTGTATTGACATGCATGTCAGAGACCAGTCCATAGATTGATGTTAAAAGAGGGTGGTGCTTTTCAGTTAATGTATGTGAGGTGCATTTGGGTCTCTCTCTAACAAAATATAAGATTTGAAATCTAAACAAAAGCTTTGGAAAGTATTATCTTTAAAAGCTATTTTACAGTAAATAGAACTTATATGATCAAATAAACAGTCATTATCCCTTTTAAAATAGACATTAAATGTGTTTATGAAGGATACAATTAGTTATAACAACTAATCACAAAACATTTCTATGGTAAACCCATTCTATAGATCTTTAATATATGTGTAGGGTAATTGTTGGACATGGAAGTAAAGTTATTCCTGCTGTAGTAAGTCCTTGCTAGTTGATATGGTTTTTTGGGGGGTTTTTCTGGGGTTTTTTCTATTCATTATTGAAACGTACAGTTCCTAAAAATGCAATATATATTTAACTAGGGTTCTCCCTCTTCAGGCATAGGTGCCTATGCCAATGTTTGCTATCGTTTTATGTCCTTTTGGCTTCTTGCTCCCAAAGGATTTCGCCTATTGACAATGATAATATCCTGACGGATGCTATTGACAATGATAATATCCTGACGAATGCTATTGACAATGAAAATATCCTGACGGAAGCTATTGACAATGATAATATCCTGACGGATGCTATTGACAATGATAATATCCTGACGGATGCTATTGACAATGATAATATCCTGACGGATGCTACTGACAATGATAATATCCTGACGGATGCTATTGACAATGATAATATCCTGACGGATGCTATTGACAATGATAATATCCTGACGGATGCTATTGTCAATGATAATATCCTGACGGATGCTATTGACAATGATAATATCCTGACGGATGCTATTGACAATGAAAATATCCTGACGGATGCTATTGACAATGATAATATCCTGACGGATGCTATTGACAATGATAATATCCTGACGGATGCTATTGACAATGATAATCTAATTTGTTCCTGTATTTAAATACGGTTGTAGTGACAGCCGTAGCCTTTGAACCGTAATGAGAGCGGGAGGTTTGGCGCTTTAAAACCTGATTCAACCCACCATTTCTTTAGAAATGCCTGTAGCAAGTCAGGGTCATTACGGTTTTTACAGTTTTCCGGTTGTTGACTGATTTTGTCTGTTTATATAATTATGAGTTTTGACTTTCCTTTTGTAAGATTGTTCGGAGTTCGGTAATTTTGTTATTACCCTTATCCTGACGGATGCTATTGACAATGATAATATCCTGACGGATGCTATTGACAATGATAATATACTGACGGATGCTATTGACAATGATAATATCCTGACGGATGCTATTGTCAATGATAATATCCTGACGGATGCTATTGACAATGATAATATCCTGACGGATACTATTGTCAATGATAATATCCTGACGGATGCTATTGACAATGATAATATCCTGACGGATGCTATTGACAATGATAATATCCTGACGGATGCTATTGCAGAATAAAACTGTGCGCAATAAATTAGATAGCTAGAATTAAATATACTACCTTTTATTATCATTCAACACAAATCGATTTTAGCTGTAGGTTCATATGGACTTAAGTGTGTGCTCGATACAAGATTATGCGCTAAAAGCATGACCATTTAACTTTTATGTAAGCTATGTATTTATGTCGCCAAATATCATAGAGAAAAATATCTTGACCTAAGAGATGAAAAGAAAACAAACAAATGATATAACCCAGAAGTTTTGCAAATGAGACGCTTTTTTTCTCTTTGATTTATTTTCTTGGACATAGATAATAGGTATTTTTTCTAAATGCTACCACGATGTATCGTTGGAAACTGCACGGTCAGATTATTCATTTTTTGCATCTTTCATGTTTGAATTTTTTTCTATTAAAAAAAAGAAAAAAATGAAAAAAGAAAAGTTCAATGGTCATTTCCTAAAGACATTGCTTGTAAAGTTGGAGCTTGAGAATTCCCATACATAACTACAGTACCTTACTAACGGATTGGATACTCTGAGAATGTAGAAACTCCTTCAACTCTTCTTCTATCACTTCTTCAATTCCAGTTTTTGTCTCAATATTCAAAATCTTAATCCGGGCATCAGTTGGAATTTTATATTCGTACGCCGGTTTGTAGGTAATTGCCAATGTTTCTGGGTAATACACTCGAGCTTCCGCCATGAATATTCTAGTCAAAAGTTTATCGTCCACCCGTTTGCACAAATCGAGAGAACTTGACATAGGACAATCGAGATTTATTTCAATTTCCTCTCCATCACCTCTCTTACCATCGGTACACGCTCTTGTGAAATAATTAACAAAGTACGTGCATTTTCTGGGAACACGGAAAACATCAATGAATGAAAATCCTCCACGATCAAATACAATCGCTTTCTTGACGTACAAGGAATAAAGACCTTCACCTTTATGAGATTTATCCTTCACAATCCATGATGGTGACATAACAAGGAGCATGTCACCCGGACACTGCCTTCCACCTTCTAGCAATATCGTCAGACATTCAACGGGTGATGATAAAACAACTATTGCAACTCCGGTATCCGGATTTCTTTCCCTTGGTGACTGTGTTCTGTCAATGGTTTCTGGGAGATTATTTTCATATAAACTGTACTGTAGAGCATCATAATAATCATGAATGCTTTCATCGTCCTTTGTTAGTGGTACGCTTGGGTCGGGAGAATTCAGGTTCACATCCGTCTTCCATGCTTTATAGCTACCCACGGTTGTAGTGTATTCTTCTGCTTTCTTTGCCAAAGCATCCTATAAATTAACAATAACTATTTTATATTCGTGTATTTCTGGGCGCGTCTTTTTTATTGCCGGTTTCACCGCATAAGTGGTGTAAGGATAATAATAAATGTACTCGCCCGAATGTTGGTAGTTCATGCGTCCGAGACTCGGTAAATTCTAGCCAAAGACTTTACAATTGGTATTTGCTGATTCTCCGCTATGCACGGATCATTAAGGAATAAGATCAAATACTGGTTCACTCGAAATGTGCCCGAGTGGAGTGATATGTCCTCTCGCGGACGTTGTTTCAGTGAGCTAGCATTATAAAGATCCAATTGTGTGCGTTGATCTTTTAGACATCATCACAATCTAATTAAAAATAGATGTTTGTTGTATCTGTTTTTATTTCTATGTGTTGTCGATACTCTTAACATCTAACTACATCAACAACAACGTTATGTTTATATAATTGTTATATGAGATTTATTAGCCACTTGATTCTGATTCGTCTTAAGATACTCTAACATCTAACTACATCAACAACAACGTTATGTTTATATAATTGTTTTACAAGATTTATTAGCCACTTGATTCTGATTCGTCTAAGATGTAATTGAAAAAAATTGAATGCAATTTTTAGGAAAGAAAAAACTTTCAAGTTAAACAACTGAGAAATACAACATAGTTGGAAGAAAAATCAGAAAAAGTTATATATTTCGAGAAAGATCGTTATTTATTTTCCTCTTAAAAATTGTTGGCTGTTTAAAATCCAACACCTAACATTATATCGTTGTTGTCCTTGTAGGAAAAAATGTACTGTTGTACTTTTACAACAAAAAAACCAATACTTTCAACAGAACAAAAATATCTAGAATATCACCAAGAACAGTTGCGTGATGTTTCTGTACTTAGTTGTGATCATAGTAACCTTTTTGTATTGATTAAAAAAAATAAGTAATATATTTATTAGCCGCATAAAATTTGTTTTTCGAGCAAAAATGTTAAAAAGATAACTATTTATTTTATTATTATTATTATTATTGATTATTATAATTATTATTTATGGTTGTTATTATTATTATTTTAATAAATGATAATTTCATAGTTTTAAGTGCAAATGTACTTCCGGGATGACTTACCTGTAATTGTTTACCCCTATCTCCAGGTGTACATTTCTCAGTGGAAACTGACATTGTAGAATGGATTGAACTGAAGTCATTTTGACAACGGTTTCTACTTAAAGACCACATCTTTGGTAGAGTAAACAGTGACGTCGAGAGATAGCGTGAGGTAGGAGAAGATATCTGAGACTCGGCAGCAGACGGTAAAATTTAAGCAGACGAAATATTTTGATTTGTTTCTCCATTACAATACAATGTACATATAATCGTAGATAAAAAAATATAATTTTTTATCATTTTAAAAATGTGATAGAAAGTTGATTGTTTTTGATAATTTGTACAATATTATAAAATGTACGTACGACTGATCAAATCAAATCAAATCAAATAAGTTTTATTTAAAGTCGAAATATCTTTTACACACAACATAAGCTCTAGTGAGCTTTTGAATCGACTATTGATGCAATGCATAATGTACAGGGGGTAAGAGTCATATGAGGGTAGGGTGGGTTATCAAGGAAGGTATTTCCCACCCTATTTTGGCACAAATTTAAGAAAAAGCTGAATTCTTTACATGAAGGCAAAAAATTATTATTATTCAGTTAACCAAAGGTTAGTTTTTGACAAAATGACATTTTTTACGCTGGACAACCTACAGCCGGTTCCCCCTCCCGCCGCCAACACAAAACACCCTATTCGGTCCACTCCTTCGCCTTTGATGTATATAATACTAAATGAAACATAACCTTTACTAATAATAACTAGAATTCATAAAATCTATAACGCAGTCATGTTAAGGCAGTCCACAAAAGAAAATCCATAAAAACACGTGTTTTTCCTTTTCGGTTCAATACACGCGAAAATGTATTAATTTTACTCATTTAAACCATAAACCAATAAAATTATATATGATCTACTCAAAATGAATAAAAAATAATATTAGGAATCAATCACAGAGGTCACGTGATCACATTAAAGAGAAAGTAGCATCGTGACCACTAAAACCGAACAGAACAACGGCATAACGATGTTCAATACAAGTAATGAATGAACCGGCAGATTCGGGATATCCTATTCTTCAAGAAAAATGCGTGGCAAAGTGTTGAATTTCATTTAATTAAATGTGTGAATAGATTGAAAGGTCAAATATGCAAGAAACCCCCCCCTTTTCCGAGTTCTATGGGATTTTTCTTGCTACGTTCAATCCCTGTATTCTTTGCCATATGAAAATATCGTATCTAATGATCAAGTCTGTTGACTGTTTAATATTTTCCAAGATCAGTTTTCGGGATGCTGTCGTTCTATTGCATTTTTTTTTAAATTTAATAAACAAATGCTAAAAACGATTATTTTAAAACACTTTAAGGACGTAAGGTTTTTGTAATATCGATTGCGGACGTGTACATATTCCGGATAAGTTACGTGACAGTATGTAATGCAATCGTCGTTTTCATTTTCATTTATTTTTAATAATCAGCGTAGTAACAATTTTCCTTAAATACATGTTTTACAGATGTGCTTTAAAAGAGCTCTCCCTTCTTCACAAATTAATTTGTATACTATTGTTTATCTGCTGAAATATCTGACAACAACGTTACCGTAGAATCTTACATGTGTAGGCCCTCTACTACTTTTTAGATAATAACAATAGAAGACACATTTAAGATGGTATTACCACACGTTTGTATGGATATACATGTTTAATAAAGTAAAAATGACAGTAAATAATAAAGAAATGTTATTGAAAATAAATGTGTAAACAGAAAGCTGAAAAAAAGGGGGGGGGGGGGGGTGATTTCATATCACAAGCGCCTGTGGGAGGACCATCAAAGAGTTAGTTTGCAATCGATGTTGTCTGAATTTCCCACTAATTAATGCCATAGATACAAGATGATCTTTTATATAGAAATATCTTATTTTGTCTTCATTATCTTGTCTTGTCAGAGGTTTTATTTGCAATAAATAAATGCATTTGGTATTTTGGACTTGTCCTTCATAATAGCATATATCCTGTGTAAAACATATGGATTTCTGTTTTAAATTTGATGATGAAAATTGAAACCTGAAATGCAACTCAAATTTGTCTTTATTCATTCATCAAAATATGTTTTCTATTATTAAAATGTAACAACCATCTTGGTAAAATAAATTACTATTTTTCACATTCAAATTTGGAAAGCAAAATATATTAGTAAATTCAGGTAAATTTCAAATTGAAGAAGGGCCTCATAGAAAGATACAAAGAGAGGTAAGGGTCTGTATTAATAATATTGATTAGGAGTGTCATTTCTTATAAATTATTTGATGTTCGTATACAATGTAGATACAACATGTATATAAACACCATTTTGATAAAGTAAAACAAAATGTTAAGACTTTACCATTGTTGATAAACTAAGAAGTTCTCCCTTTGGATGCCAACCCCTTTTTACTCTCAAAATTACGAATAAGTAATCACAATTTAGAAATAGAAAGAGGAAGACACAGGGGGCTTCAGGCAAAAGAAAGAATCTGTAAATTATATTTAAAGGAAGTTGAAGATGAAATTCACTTCTTATTAAAATGTGAAGCACTTCAAAATGTGAGAACACCATTTATTGATCTTATAAATAATAATAATTATAACTTTAAGCATTTAGATATTAGAGAGCAATTTATATGGTTAATGTCCAATGAAGACAATTTCATCATAAATCAACTTTCTGATATGATACTAAAGTTACATTCATCTAGAAATGATATAATTCAAAATTAATAATAGTAATATTTTATGTTATACAATATTAATAATAATAATTATATATCTGTGTTAGATATACAACTGTGGATGATGCACTGTCTCTTAATCTATTACAGGGATCACTATGCTTGTCAATATTATTGATTACAAAATTGTATATTTGTATGTCTTGTATGTTAAATCCATTCAATCTAATCATACCAATTAATGTAAATATTGTGATTTTCATGTAATTATACTGCCTATCATGGGCGTCTTTAATTGACAAATAAACATATTCTATTCTATTCTATTCTATTCTATTCTATTCACGGATCAGTGCCAAATGACTTTTTTTTCAAATTTGTTTACCGCGACGTATCAGTGTAAAACGTCAAATTGCAAAAAGATGTAAAATTGCACACACGTTTTTTGACTTTGTGGGGTATAAATTGTAATGTAAAATTACACACACGTTTTTTGACTTTCTGGGGTGTAAATTGTAATGTAAAATTACACACACGTGTTAGACTTTGTGAGTTGTAAATTTACAATGTAAAATTACACACACGTGTTTAGACTTTGTGGGTTGTAAATTTACAATGTAAATTTGCATAATCTTTTTACAGACCTTAATGGGTAAATTAGAAAATTACTGACGTATTTAAAAAAAAACTTTTTGTTTCTAATGTAAAATTGTACATATAAAATTTGACATACGCTTTTGCCCTAAAAGAAACAATGCCAATATACGTCGTGGTCGTGATCTTATGTTAGTTGGATATTTTTTTTTATAGCTAGCTATGCAATCACTGCCTATCACTACTAACGCTGGGTGTTTGAATCCCACGCAGGCGAGGTGTACTCGATACAACATTATGTGATAAAGTTTTTCTGTGACTTATGGGTAGGTTAGTGGTTTTCCCCGTGTACTCCGGTTTCCTCCACCAAAGAAAAATGACATCCGCGGGTTTTTTTATCGAGCCCGAAAGTAATGAGTAATTCGGAAAATAACAATTGTGTACACCGTACAGGACTAATGTAATCCCACTAATTCAAGGATCCAGCTAAAAAGATGTATGATAGTACATAAAATACAAGATGAATCCCTACAATGTTAGATGAAAAATAAACTCTTTTAGTCAAAATACAGAAGGTTAGAAGAAAACTTTGCTTATGTCGGGGGACCTTTTTAGTTAGGTTTACGCATTGGCAATATCACCATATGTAAGTACATACCCTAGACCCAGGCCCACTGAGAGGGGGGGGGGGGGGGGTCAGCCGGAGCAGCGGCCTGGGGCCCATGAGTTTAGGGGACCATGTACATATATTTAGTGATTTTCAACTTGTAAATGTATATTAAATGACTCAAATGAGAGCCAAGCCCGAATGTTTGGGCTCCCCTAAGAACAACCATTGACACTTGCAGATCGAGGGTTGCAGGTAGAGGGCCCCCTCTAATTTGTTTATATAAGGGCTCTGAAATATGTAGGCCTAAGTGATTTGCTATAGACAAATACATAGGAAATGGGGTCCCAGGCTAAGTCCCTAAGAATTACCTCTGAGAGTAGCAGATCAAGGATTGCAGGGGGAGGGGCTGAATAATGGTGAGTAGACATTATCAGACTTTTGTTAAACTCAATTGATTCCGTTCAGGTGACCCTTTATTTTTTATTTATTTATTAATTTCACTTCGTCAGTCACCACATTGTCATTGTCAAACATTGCAACATACAAATTGAACAAATTATAATCAAGGTATGCTGAGCGGGTCGGCACAAAAGATGTCGAGAAAGAGACTGAGAGCGATAAAAAAAGGAGGATAAATCCAATTAATATCCTTTATAATGCACCTCATTTTCTAGAATTGAGGACACTAAATAATTATAAAAATTAACATGTTTTGTATGTCTTTTGTATTGTATGTTATGTCACTAACAACCAAACTATAAAAAAATAAGAAAATAAAACATTACTCATTTGTCTCAATTATTTTAAGAATCCAAATCAAATTGGATAAACAAGAGTAAAACTGAGGCCCCCAAATCATGTGTTGTCTGCTCTCTTGGACTTCAGATCCACAAAAAGAAAAAAAAAGAGAGCAAAACAATCATGAGTGTGTATTCATACACTATTTTGATGCCACCAATTTACTATCATCTTAAAACCAGATATTTTGTAAAGAGCCGCCCAATGCCGAGCCAAATTTGCCTACAAATGTTTCAACTCTTTCAGATAGGAATAATTGTGAAATGTTTTTCCTGTTGGGTCCTACATTGTATGTTAAATTTATCCTCATGATCATCTTGGATTTCCGATTTTCAGAGAAAAAAGATAATTTGTAAGGGACCATTCAACTATTACTCATGTTCAGTTTGGGTTCAATCAAATATCTAGTTTCTGAGATGGATTACTTTTTTTTACTTGTCCTGCAGCGGTGGCCATCTTAGAATTCCGTTGGACAAAAATAAAACTTTTTAAGAGGGTCAAATAATGACATATTCCTACAAAATAACATGTTCATCCCACGTGTGGTTTCAGATAAGATTTTGAGACTTCAGCATTAGAAAGAATTGGTCGTAGAAGCCATGTTGAATTTCTGAATCAAATGAAAAACATGTAATGTTGAAAATCACCCATGTAATATATCTACCATGTTTGGTTCTAATTGGGCCTGTGGTTAGTAAAAAGTAGTTTTAAATGTTTATGGACGAAGACGAAACATAACCTTTACTTAATAACTAGAATTCATAAAATTTATAAATTATCTATTATTTATTAATGTATAACTTCTCTCAAATCAAAATTAATAGTTCATCCTGGATATATCATATTAAACATGTCTTTGGTGAGATTGAATTAAGGTTAATGTTCGCTAATCAGATGCAACTTTATGTAAATTAGATCAAACATTATGTTTAACAGAGTTTACAAGATTAATTAATGCAAAGATTTTTGAATTTTAAGTTCAACCATATTCAATCTGTCAAGGTTGCCTAGATTGCTGCAATTTTTTTAGCAGTTTTAATTGCACCATCGGTTTATCTGACGTTTAGCTGTGCCACAAATTATGGAGAGAAAAAAGTTTGTCGCTAGCCAATAAAAATAACTATACAATGTTGCAAAACATAAGCAGTCAGGTTGACCTTCATCAATCAAACATTTCTATTTTTATACAAATAGATTGCACACGTCTTAATTATCTCCCGAATGACTTTGACCTATCGATTAAGAAAGTTTTTAACCTTCTATGAATAAATTTCAAATGAAATGACTGAATTTTGAAATAATCAGTTTTTTGTGAATGGCGTACATCTGTTTCAACACTAATATTTTAGATTTTGAAATTGTTTAAACCACGTGGTATTGTTGTTTTTCATTTTGTATATGCACATGCGCTAATGTTTCTATGACATAGATATTATTTGGAATTATTAATTGTGTGCGACATTTTCCGCAAGCGTATGTATAAATTACCGTCTTCTAATCAAAGTATACTACCGTATTTGTACTCTTGGACATATCAGAATCGAAATAAATCATGGAAACCAGAATGTGTTTGGAGTTTTAACATGGATTAGCGGATGTTAGTAAATTTTATCTCTCGCTTCTGGCTCGGGATAAAATACTAATATCCGTCAATCCATGTTAAAATTCCCAACACATTCTGGCTTCCATGATTTATTTCTTAAATATAATTTTTAACTTTACAGTTATTATAACTAATGATCTCCTCCCTCTGTCATAGATAACCTCAGATCATTTTGATTCTTCTGCTTATGTCCTTTCTTTAAAATTATTTTTTTTCTTGGTTTTTTTTTTTTTTTTTTTTTTTTTTGCTCCATAAGATTTTTAAATGATATTTTTTCAAATCAGATTACTTTGAGTGTACCTGATGAATGTAATTCCAGAAACGGGTCGTGTGCACTAAATAAATTAAATATTTATTTTTTTATATTGATAAGTTTGATTTGTGTAATATATCTTTTTTTTTATTATTTCTGTCAAAAATTAATGCTATTTTGAAAATATTTAGATTGTAAATGTCAGAAATTATTGCAAAATGAGGTGATCTCTCCCAGTCATGAAAATCATCAACGGGCCAAGGTTGTATAATTCAATGTTTAATATTCCATCTGTTTTGGGATCGAACACCACTGGAAAAAAACATTGATTGATTGATTATTGCTTAGCATCCAATAAGAAATATTTCAGCTGTATTCAGAGAGAGAAAAAGTTCATCATATCAAAGTACTAAATTATAACGAGGGATACATAGGACAACCGGTCAACGACGTTTGACTGCCACATGAAAAGAAAGTTGGGTAAGGATGGAAAAATAGACGTTTGATGCAGATGCAATACTCATGCTCTTTTGTTTAATATAAAAAAGGATATTTAATGTACAGAGAGTTTGTACCACGACCGGTGCCACTAGTGGAGCAATACCTGCTAACCCTTCAGGAGCACATGAGTTCACCACCGGTTTTTTGTGGGGTTTGTGTTACTCAATCTTTGGTTTTATGCGTCTTTTTGGCCATTGTGTTGCCTGTCCTTTGATTTAGGGGTTTGGATTACCCACTTTGGTATCTTCAAACTCTTCTTACGTAATACCGAATGCTTCTCTGTGTATGACATCAATACGTGTGAGATACAACTTGTTACCCGGCAGTGTAGATATTATAAATCTCCTATCGTCTCACTTTTTTGTGTATGACATCAAAACTGGTGAGTTACTATGCAGCGTGGTTACTATCTACTATAAATCTCCTATAGTTTGACAGATTAATGAAACATTAACATATGTTTTGTAGTCGTATCAACATTATTATATATTAAATACATCAACTATAACAACGGTAACAGGTTGTGTCGACATCAATGTTTTAATTAAAGGTAACACAAAATAACAATGTTTCTGGACTAGCAATGTTTTAATCAAATTTATACTTAAATAGAAACACAATCATAGCGTTTCTGGACTAGAAACAAAGCCGTGAATTTTCTGGACTAGAAACAAAATCATGACGTTTCTGGACTAGAAACAAAATCATAACGTTTCTGGACAAGAAACAAAATCATAACATTTCTGGATTAGAAACAAAATCATAACTTTCCTAGACTAGAAACAAATCATGACGTTTCTGGACTATAGAGACAAAATCATAACATTTCTGGATTAGAAACAAAATCATAACGTTCCTAGACTAGAAACAAATCATGACGTTTCTGGACTATAGAGACAAAATCATAACGTTTCTGGACTACAAACAAAATCGTGACGTTTCTGGACTAGAAACAAAATCATAACGTTTCTGAACTATACAGACAAAATCATAACGTTTCTGGACTACAAACAAAATCATGAGGTTTCTGGACTAGAAACAAAATCATGACGTTTCTGGACTAGAAACAAAATCATAACGTTTCTGGACAAGAAACAAAATCATAACATTTCTGGATTAGAAACAAAATCATAACTTTCCTAGACTAGAAACAAATCATGACGTTTCTGGACTATAGAGACAAAATCATAACGTTTCTGAACTATACAGACAAAATCATAACGTTTCTGGACTACAAACAAAATCATGAGGTTTCTGGACTAGAAACAAAATCATGACGTTTCTGGACTAGAAACAAAATCATAACGTTTCTGGACAAGAAACAAAATCATAACATTTCTGGATTAGAAACAAAATCATGACGTTTCTGGATTAGAAACAAAATCATAACGTTCCTTGACTAGAAACAAATCATGACGTTTCTGAACTATACAGACAAAATCATAACTTTTCTGGATTAGAAACAAAATCATAACTTTCCTAGACTAGAAACAAATCATGACGTTTCTGGACTATAGAGACAAAATCATAACGTTTCTGGACTACAAACAAAATCATAACATTTCTGGATTAGAAACAAAATCATAACGTTCCTTGACTAGAAACAAATCATGACGTTTCTGAACTATACAGACAAAATCATAACGTTTCTGGACTACAAACAAAATCATAACATTTCTGGATTAGAAACAAAATCATAACTTTCCTAGACTAGAAACAAATCATGACGTTTCTGGACTATAGAGACAAAATCATAACGTTTCTGGACTACAAACAAAATCATGACGTTTCTGGATTAGAAACAAAATCATAACGTTCCTTGACTAGAAACAAATCATGACGTTTCTGAACTATACAGACAAAATCATAACGTTTCTGGACTACAAACAAAATCATGACATTTCTGGACTAGATACAAAATCATAACGTTTCTGGACTAGAAATAAAATCATAACGTTTCTGAACTATACAGACAAAATCATAACTTATCTGAACTATAAAGACAAAATCATAGCGTTTCTGGACTAGAAACAAAATCATGACGTTTCTGGACTAGAAACAAAATCATGACCTTTCTGGACTAGAAACAAAATCATGACGTTTCTGGACAAGAAACAAAATCATAACATTTCTGAACTATAGAGACAAAATCATGACCTTTCTGGACTTGAAACAAAATCATAGCGTTTCTGGATTAAACACAAAATCATGACGTTTCTGGACTAGAAGCAAAATCATAGCGTTTCTGGACTAGACACAAAATCATAACGTTTCTGGACTAGAAACAAAATCATGAAGTTTCTGGACAAGAAACAAAATCATGACGTTTCCGGACTATAGAGACACAATCATAACGTTTCTGAACTATAGAAACAAAATCATAACGTTTCTGGACTAGAAACAAAATCATGACGTTTCTGGACTAGAAACAAAATCATAATATTTCTGAACTAGAAACAAAATCATAACGTTTCTGAACTATACAGAGAAAATCATAACGTTTCTGAACTATAGAGACAAAATCATAGCGTTTCTGGACTAGAAACAAAATCATAGCGTTTCTGAATTATAGACAAAATCATAACGTTTCTGGACTAGAAACAAAATCATAGCGTTTCTGGACTAGAAACAAAATCATAGCGTTTCTGAATTATAGACAAAATCATAACGTTTCTGGACTAGAAACAAAATCATAACGTTTCTGAACTATACAGAGAAAATCATAACGTTTCTGAACTATAGAGACAAAATCATAGCGTTTCTGGACTAGAAACAAAATCATAGCGTTTCTGAATTATAGACAAAATCATAACGTTTCTGGACTAGAAACAAAATCATAGCGTTTCTGGACTAGAAACAAAACCATAACGTTTCTGGACTAGAAACAAAATAATGACGTTTCTGGACTAGAAACAAAATCATAACATTTCTGAACTGTAGAGACAAAATCATGACCTTTCTGGACTTTAAACAAAATCATAGCCTTTCTGCACTAGACACAAAATCATAACGTTTCTTGACTAGAAACAAAATCATGACGTTTCTGGACTAGAAACAAAATCATAACGTTTCTGGACTTGAAGCAAAATCATAGCGTTTCTGTACTAGACACAAAATAATAACGTTTATAGACTAAAAACAAAGTCATGACGTTTCTGGACTAGAAACAAAATCATGACATTTCCGTATTAGAAACAAAATCATAACGTTTCTGGACTAGAAACAAAATCATAACGTTTCTGGATTAGAAACAAAAATCATAACGTTTCTGGACAAGAAACAAAATCTTAACGTTTCTGGACTAGAAACAAAATCATAACGTTTCTGGACCAGAAACAAAATCATAACCTTTCTGGACCAGAAACAAAATCATAACATTTCTGGACTAGAAACAAAATCATGACGTTTCTGGACTGGAAACAAAATCATAACATTTCTGGATTAGAAACAAAATCATAACGTTCCTAGACTAGAAACAAATCATGACGTTTCTGGACTATAGAGACAAAATCAAAATGCTTCTGAACTATACAGACAAAATCATAACGTTTCTGGACTACAAACAAAATCATGACGTTTCTGGACTAGAAACAAAATCATAACGTTTCTGGACTACAAACAAAATCATGACGTTTCTGGACTTGAAACAAAATCATAACATTTCTGAACTATAGACAAAATCATGACCTTTCTGGACTTGAAACAAAATCATAGCGTTTATGGACTAGACACAAAATCATAACGTTTCTGGACTAGAAACGAAATCATGACGTTTCTGGACTAGAAACAAAATCATGACGTTTCTGGACTAGAAACAAAATCATAACGTTTTTGGACTTGAAACAAAATCATAGCGTTTCTGGACTAGACACAAAAACATAGCGTTTCTGGACTAGAAACAAAATCATGACGTTTCTGGAATAGACACAAAATCATAACGTTTCTGGACTAGAAATAAAATCATGACGTTTCTGGACTAGAAACAAAATCATGACGTGTCTGGACTATAGAGACAAAATCATAACGTTTCTGAACTATAGAGACAAAATCATAACGTTTCTGGACTAGAAACAAAATCATGACGTTTCTGGACTACAAACAAAATCATAACGTTTCTGAACTAGAAACAAAATCATAACGTTTCTGGACTACAAACAAAATCATGACGTTTCTGGACTACAAACAAAATCATGACGTTTCTGGACTTGAAACAAAATCATAACATTTCTGAACTATAGAGACAAAATCATGACCTTTCTGGACTAGAAACAAAATCATAGCGTTTCTGGACTAGACACAAAATCATAACGTTTCTGGACTAGAAACGAAATCATGACGTTTCTGGACTAGAAACAAAATCATCACGTTTCTGGACTAGAAACAAAATCATAACGTTTTTGGACTTGAAACAAAATCATACCGTTTCTGGACTAGACACAAAAACATAGCGTTTCTGGACTAGAAACAAAATCATGACGTTTCTGGAATAGACACAAAATCATAACGTTTCTGGACTAGAAATAAAATCATGACGTTTCTGGACTAGAAAAAAAATCATGACGTTTCTGGACTATAGAGACAAAATCATAACGTTTCTGAACTATAGAGACAAAATCATAACGTTTCTGGACTAGATACAAAATCATGACGTTTCTGGACTAGAAACAAAATCATAACGTTTCTGAACTAGAAACAAAATCATAACGTTTCTGAACTATACAGACAAAATCATAACGTTTCTGAACTACAGAGACAAAATCATGACGTTTCTGGACTAGAAACAAAATCATGACGTTTCTGGACTAGACACAAAATAATGACGTTTCTGGACTAAAAACAAAATCATGACGATTCTGGACTAGAAACAAAATCATAACATTTCTGAACTATAGAGACAAAATCATGACCTTTCTGGACTAGACACAAAATCATAATGTTTCTGGACTAGAAACAAAATCATGACGTTTCTGGACTAGAAACAAAATCATAACATTTCTGGATTAGAAACAAAATCATAACGTTCCTAGACTAGAAACAAAATCATGACGTTTCTGGACTATAGAGACAAAATCATTGCGTTTCTGAACTATAGAGAAAAAATCATAACGTGTCTGGACTAGAAACAAAATCATGACCTTTCTGGACTAGAAACAAAATCATGACGTTTCTGCACTAGAAAAAAAATCATGACGTTTCTGGACTAGAAACAAAATCATAACGTTTCTGGACTTGAAACAAAATCGTAGCGTTTCTGGACTAGACACAAAATCATAACGTTTATAGACTAGAAACAAAATCATAACATTTCTGTATTAGAAACAAAATCATAACGTTTCTGGACTAGAAACAAAATCATAACGTTTCTGGATTAGAAACAAAATCATAACATTTCTGGATTAGAAACAAAATCATAACCTTCCTAGACTAGAAACAAAATCATGACGTTTCTGGACTATAGAGACAACATCATAACGTTTCTGAACTATAGAGACAAAATCATTGCGTTTCTGAACTATAGAGAAAAAATCATAACGTGTCTGGACTAGAAACAAAATCATGACGTTTCTGGACTAGAAACAAAATCATAATGTTTCTGGACTAGAAACAAAATCATAACCTTTCTGGACTTGAAACAAAATCATAGCGTTTCTGGACTAGAACATAAATCATGACGTTTCTGGTCTAGAAACAAAATCATGACGTTTCTGGATTAGAAAACAAATCATATAGTTTCTGGACTTGAAACAAAATCTTAACGTTTCTGGACAAGAAACAAAAACATAACGTTTCTGGACTAGAAACAAAATCATTACGTTTCTGAACTATACAGGCAAAATCATAACGTATCTGAACTATAAAGACAAAATCATAGCCATGAATTTTCTGGACTAGAAACAAAATAATAACGTTTCCGGACTAGAAACAAAATCATAACGTTTCTGGACTAGAAACAAAATCATGACGTTTCTGGACTAGAAACAAAATCATGACGTTTCTGGACTAGAAACAAAATCATGACGTTTCTGGACTAGAAACAAAATCATGACGTTTCTGGACTAGAAACAAAATCATAACATTTCTGAACTATATAGACAAAATCATGAACTTTCTGGACTTGAAACAAAAATCATAGCGTTTCTGGACTAGACACAAAATCATAACGTTTCTGGACTAGAAACGAAATCATGACGTTTCTGGACTAGAAACAAAATCATAACGTTTCTGAACTAGAAACAAAATCATAACGTTTCTGGACTTGAAACAAAATCATAACGTTTTTGGACTAGAAACAAAATCATGACGTTTCTGGACTAGAAACAAAATCATGACGTTTCTGGACTATAGAGACAAAATCATAGTATTTCTGAACTATAGAGACAAAATCATAACGTTTCTGGACTAGAAACAAAATCATGACGTTTCTGGACTAGAAACAAAATCATAACGTTTCTGAACTAGAAACAAAATCATAACGTTTCTGAACTATACAGAAAAAATCATAACGTTTCTGAACTATAGATACAAAATCATAACGTTTCTGGACTAGAAACAAAATCATAACGTTTCTGGACTAGAACCAAAATAATAACGTTTCTGGACTAGAAACAAAATATTGAAATTTCTGGACTAGACACAAAATCATAACAATTCTGAAATATAGAGACAAAATCATGACTTTTCTGGACTTGAAAAAAAATCATAGCCTTTCTGGACTAGACACAAAATCATAATGTTGCTGGACTAGAAACAAAATCATGACGTTTCTGAACTAGAAACAAAATCATGACCTTTCTGGACTAGAAACAAAATCATAACGTTTCTGGACTAGAAACAAAATCATGACCTTTCTGGACTTGAAACAAAATCATAGCGTTTCTGGACTAGACATAAAATCATAACGTTTATAGACTAGAAACAAAGTCATGACGTTTCTGGACTAGAAACACAATTATAACATTTTTGTATTACAAACAAAATCATAACGTTTCTGGACTAGAAAAAAAAATCATGACGTTTCTAGATTAGAAACAAAATCATAACGTTTCTGGACTAGAAACAGCATCATGACGTTTCTGGACTAGAAACAATATCATGACGTTTCTGGATTAGAAACAAAATCATAACGTTTCTGGACTAGAGACAAAATCATAACGTTTCTGGACTAGACACAAAATCATAACGTTTCTGAACTAGAAACAAAATCATGACCTTTCTGGACTAGAAATAAAATCATGACGTTTCTGGACTAGAAAAAAAATCATAACGTTTCTGGACTAGAAACAAAATCATAACGTTTCTGGACTAGAAACAACATCATGACGTTTCTGGACTAGAAATAAAATCATGACGTTTCTGGACTAGAAAAAAAATCATAACGTTTCTGGACTAGAAACAAAATCATAACGTTTCTGAACTTGAAACAAAATCATAGGGCTTCTGGAATAGAGACAAAATCATAACGTTTCTGGACTAGATACAAAATCATAACGTTTCTGGACTAGAAATAAAATCATAACGTTTCTGAACTATACAGACAAAATCATAACTTATCTGAACTATAAAGACAAAATCATAGCGTTTCTGGACTAGAAACAAAATCATGACGTTTCTGGACTAGAAACAAAATCATGACCTTTCTGGACTAGAAACAAAATCATGACGTTTCTGGACAAGAAACAAAATCATAACATTTCTGAACTATAGAGACAAAATCATGACCTTTCTGGACTTGAAACAAAATCATAGCGTTTCTGGATTAGACACAAAATCATGACGTTTCTGGACTAGAAGCAAAATCATAGCGTTTCTGGACTAGACACAAAATCATAACGTTTCTGGACTAGAAACAAAATCATGAAGTTTCTGGACAAGAAACAAAATCATGACGTTTCCGGACTATAGAGACACAATCATAACGTTTCTGAACTATAGAAACAAAATCATAACGTTTCTGGACTAGAAACAAAATCATGACGTTTCTGGACTAGAAACAAAATCATAATATTTCTGAACTAGAAACAAAATCATAACGTTTCTGAACTATACAGAGAAAATCATAACGTTTCTGAACTATAGAGACAAAATCATAGCGTTTCTGGACTAGAAACAAAATCATAGCGTTTCTGAATTATAGACAAAATCATAACGTTTCTGGACTAGAAACAAAATCATAGCGTTTCTGGACTAGAAACAAAATCATAGCGTTTCTGAATTATAGACAAAATCATAACGTTTCTGGACTAGAAACAAAATCATAACGTTTCTGAACTATACAGAGAAAATCATAACGTTTCTGAACTATAGAGACAAAATCATAGCGTTTCTGGACTAGAAACAAAATCATAGCGTTTCTGAATTATAGACAAAATCATAACGTTTCTGGACTAGAAACAAAATCATAGCGTTTCTGGACTAGAAACAAAACCATAACGTTTCTGGACTAGAAACAAAATAATGACGTTTCTGGACTAGAAACAAAATCATAACATTTCTGAACTGTAGAGACAAAATCATGACCTTTCTGGACTTTAAACAAAATCATAGCCTTTCTGCACTAGACACAAAATCATAACGTTTCTTGACTAGAAACAAAATCATGACGTTTCTGGACTAGAAACAAAATCATAACGTTTCTGGACTTGAAGCAAAATCATAGCGTTTCTGTACTAGACACAAAATAATAACGTTTATAGACTAAAAACAAAGTCATGACGTTTCTGGACTAGAAACAAAATCATGACATTTCTGTATTAGAAACAAAATCATAACGTTTCTGGACTAGAAACAAAATCATAACGTTTCTGGATTAGAAACAAAAATCATAACGTTTCTGGACAAGAAACAAAATCTTAACGTTTCTGGACTAGAAACAAAATCATAACGTTTCTGGACCAGAAACAAAATCATAACCTTTCTGGACCAGAAACAAAATCATAACATTTCTGGACTAGAAACAAAATCATGACGTTTCTGGACTGGAAACAAAATCATAACATTTCTGGATTAGAAACAAAATCATAACGTTCCTAGACTAGAAACAAATCATGACGTTTCTGGACTATAGAGACAAAATCAAAATGCTTCTGAACTATACAGACAAAATCATAACGTTTCTGGACTACAAACAAAATCATGACGTTTCTGGACTAGAAACAAAATCATAACGTTTCTGGACTACAAACAAAATCATGACGTTTCTGGACTTGAAACAAAATCATAACATTTCTGAACTATAGACAAAATCATGACCTTTCTGGACTTGAAACAAAATCATAGCGTTTATGGACTAGACACAAAATCATAACGTTTCTGGACTAGAAACGAAATCATGACGTTTCTGGACTAGAAACAAAATCATGACGTTTCTGGACTAGAAACAAAATCATAACGTTTTTGGACTTGAAACAAAATCATAGCGTTTCTGGACTAGACACAAAAACATAGCGTTTCTGGACTAGAAACAAAATCATGACGTTTCTGGAATAGACACAAAATCATAACGTTTCTGGACTAGAAATAAAATCATGACGTTTCTGGACTAGAAACAAAATCATGACGTGTCTGGACTATAGAGACAAAATCATAACGTTTCTGAACTATAGAGACAAAATCATAACGTTTCTGGACTAGAAACAAAATCATGACGTTTCTGGACTACAAACAAAATCATAACGTTTCTGAACTAGAAACAAAATCATAACGTTTCTGGACTACAAACAAAATCATGACGTTTCTGGACTACAAACAAAATCATGACGTTTCTGGACTTGAAACAAAATCATAACATTTCTGAACTATAGAGACAAAATCATGACCTTTCTGGACTAGAAACAAAATCATAGCGTTTCTGGACTAGACACAAAATCATAACGTTTCTGGACTAGAAACGAAATCATGACGTTTCTGGACTAGAAACAAAATCATGACGTTTCTGGACTAGAAACAAAATCATAACGTTTTTGGACTTGAAACAAAATCATACCGTTTCTGGACTAGACACAAAAACATAGCGTTTCTGGACTAGAAACAAAATCATGACGTTTCTGGAATAGACACAAAATCATAACGTTTCTGGACTAGAAATAAAATCATGACGTTTCTGGACTAGAAAAAAAATCATGACGTTTCTGGACTATAGAGACAAAATCATAACATTTCTGGACTAGATACAAAATCATGACGTTTCTGGACTAGAAACAAAATCATAACGTTTCTGAACTAGAAACAAAATCATAACGTTTCTGAACTATACAGACAAAATCATAACGTTTCTGAACTACAGAGACAAAATCATGACGTTTGTGGACTAGAAACAAAATCATGACGTTTCTGGACTAGACACAAAATAATGACGTTTCTGGACTAAAAACAAAATCATGACGATTCTGGACTAGAAACAAAATCATAACATTTCTGAACTATAGAGACAAAATCATGACCTTTCTGGACTAGACACAAAATCATAATGTTTCTGGACTAGAAACAAAATCATGACGTTTCTGGACTAGAAGCAAAATCATAACATTTCTGGATTAGAAACAAAATCATAACGTTCCTAGACTAGAAACAAAATCATGACGTTTCTGGACTATAGAGACAAAATCATTGCGTTTCTGAACTATAGAGAAAAAATCATAACGTGTCTGGACTAGAAACAAAATCATGACCTTTCTGGACTAGAAAAAAAATCATGACGTTTCTGCACTAGAAAAAAAATCATGACGTTTCTGGACTAGAAACAAAATCATAACGTTTCTGGACTTGAAACAAAATCGTAGCGTTTCTGGACTAGACACAAAATCATAACGTTTATAGACTAGAAACAAAGTCATGACGTTTCTGGACTAGAAACAAAATCATAACATTTCTGTATTAGAAACAAAATCATAACGTTTCTGGACTAGAAACAAAATCATAACGTTTCTGGATTAGAAACAAAATCATAACATTTCTGGATTAGAAACAAAATCATAACCTTCCTAGACTAGAAACAAAATCATGACGTTTCTGGACTATAGAGACAACATCATAACGTTTCTGAACTATAGAGACAAAATCATTGCGTTTCTGAACTATAGAGAAAAAATCATAACGTGTCTGGACTAGAAACAAAATCATGACGTTTCTGGACTAGAAACAAAATCATAATGTTTCTGGACTAGAAACAAAATCATAACCTTTCTGGACTTGAAACAAAATCATAGCGTTTCTGGACTAGAACATAAATCATGACGTTTCTGGTCTAGAAACAAAATCATGACGTTTCTGGATTAGAAATCAAATCATATAGTTTCTGGACTTGAAACAAAATCTTAACGTTTCTGGACAAGAAACAAAAACATAACGTTTCTGGACTAGAAACAAAATCATTACGTTTCTGAACTATACAGGCAAAATCATAACGTATCTGAACTATAAAGACAAAATCATAGCCATGAATTTTCTGGACTAGAAACAAAATAATAACGTTTCCGGACTAGAAACAAAATCATAACGTTTCTGGACTAGAAACAAAATCATGACGTTTCTGGACTAGAAACAAAATCATAACGTTTCTGGACTAGAACCAAAATAATAACGTTTCTGGACTAGAAACAAAATATTGAAGTTTCTGGACTAGACACAAAATCATAACAATTCTGAAATATAGAGACAAAATCATGACTTTTCTGGACTTGAAAAAAAATCATAGCCTTTCTGGACTAGACACAAAATCATAATGTTGCTGGACTAGAAACAAAATCATGACGTTTCTGAACTAGAAACAAAATCATGACCTTTCTGGACTAGAAACAAAATCATAACGTTTCTGGACTAGAAACAAAATCATGACCTTTCTGGACTTGAAACAAAATCATAGCGTTTCTGGACTAGACATAAAATCATAACGTTTATAGACTAGAAACAAAGTCATGACGTTTCTGGACTAGAAACACAATTATAACATTTTTGTATTACAAACAAAATCATAACGTTTCTGGACTAGAAAAAAAAATCATAACGTTTCTAGATTAGAAACAAAATCATAACGTTTCTGGACTAGAAACAGCATCATGACGTTTCTGGACTAGAAACAATATCATGACGTTTCTGGATTAGAAACAAAATCATAACGTTTCTGGACTAGAGACAAAATCATAACGTTTCTGGACTAGACACAAAATCATAACGTTTCTGAACTAGAAACAAAATCATGACCTTTCTGGACTAGAAATAAAATCATGACGTTTCTGGACTAGAAAAAAAATCATAACGTTTCTGGACTAGAAACAAAATCATAACGTTTCTGGACTAGAAACAACATCATGACGTTTCTGGACTAGAAATAAAATCATGACGTTTCTGGACTAGAAAAAAAATCATAACGTTTCTGGACTAGAAACAAAATCATAACGTTTCTGAACTTGAAACAAAATCATAGGGCTTCTGGAATAGAGACAAAATCATAACGTTTCTGAACTAGACACAAAATCATAACGTTTCTGAACTATAGAGACAACATCATAATGTTTCTGAACTATAGAGACAAAATCATAACGTTTCTGGACTTCAAACAAAATCATAACGTTTCTGGACTTCAAACAAAATCATGATGTTTCTGGATTATAGAGACAAAATCATAACGTTTCTGGACTAGAAACAAAATCATAACGTTTCTGGATTAGAAACAAAATCATAACATTTCTGGATTAGAAACAAAATCATAACGTTTCTGGACTTCAAACAACATCATAACGTTTCTGGACTAGAAACAATATCATGACGTTTCTTGACTAGAAACAAAATCATAACGTTTCTGGACTAGAGACAACATCATAACGTTTCTGGACTTGAAACAAAATCATAGCGTTTCTGGACTAGACACAAAATCATAACGTTTCTGAACTAGAAACAAATTCATGACGTTTATGGACTAGAAATAAAATCATGACGTTTCTGGACTAGAAAAAAAATCATAACGTTTCTGGACTAGAAACAAAATCATAACGTTTCTGGACTAGAAACGAAATCATGACGTTTCTGGACTAGAAATAAAATCATGACGTTTCTGGACTAGAAAAAAAATCATAACATTTCTGGACTAGAAACAAAATCATAACGTTTCTGGACTTGAAACAAAATCATAGCGCTTCTGAACTAGAGACAAAATCATAACGTTTCTGGACTAGACACAAAATCATAACGTTTCTGAACTATAGAGACAAAATCATAACGTTTCTGGACTTCAAACAAAATCATGATGTTTCTGGATTATAGAGACAAAATCTTAACGTTTCTGGACTAGAAACAAAGTCATAAAGTTTCTGGACTAGAGACAAAATCATAACGTTTCTGGACTAGAAACAAAAGCATAGCCTTTCTGGACTTCCTTTAGCAGCACACACCCACGTGTATCTTGTGATGACATGAGAATCCCCATTACATAACATTAACTTTTTTTTTGATAATTTAACATAAAAACACGATCAAATCAATGAAATTCGAAGAAGAATGCAAATCCTGTTCATCATTAATACATATATCGGTTATATATATACTAAATATTATTGAACTGTGAATGATATATTGGACATATATTCTTTTTTATGATATTAAACTAATTTTAGCGTATGATAAATCACTAGATAAGCCGTACATGCCTTACATACACATCCTATTAATTCATTGACTTAGTAATAGTTGTGTTTTTTTGTCAATGTGTGACGTAAAAATATTTTTGACATTTACGTCACCGAATATGGTACTGCTTTGACTACTATTTTACCTATTTTGTTCCTGTATTTAAATACTGTTACAGTGACAGCCGGAACCTTTGAACCGTAATGAGAGCGGGAGGTTTGGCGCCTTAAAATCTGATTCAACCCACCATTTCTTTAGAAATGCCTGTACCAAGTCAGGGTCATTACGGTTTTCACAGTTTTCCGGTTGTTGACTGATTTTGTCTGTTTATATAATTATGAGTTTTGACTTTCCCTTTGTAAGATTGTTCGGAGTTCGGTAATTTTGTTATTACCTTTATTCATATATGTCGTTTGCATATTATGCTGCCAACAAACTGGACAGTTATTAAACATAGTACTGTAGATATTTATAAGACTGATATCGAAGTTGAACAGAGAGTTGAATTAGCTTCGAAATTTCAAAGCATTCGAGCAAATTAAGATGCATCAACTCAGTGTTTACTTCTATATATCAATTAAAACGACTTCTCAAAGTTTAATTTAACAAGGTAAGTTGGTATCTGCAATACGACAATCATTACGGACCGCCGTGGTCGTAATTACATAATATCTTGTATTACACCTACGTGTAAAATCGATCGTTAAAACCAACAAATGTTCTACTCTCACACGTAGTGAGGTGAGGAGATAATATTGTGCTATAAAATGACAGACACAAAACACCACAGCATAGGAACAGTTCAAAAATCTAATCGGAAAATCGTACAAACAGAAGCATATATATGGGCCCACACATCTTCTCTTAATGACAAAGGGTACAAATAACGATTCGTATCACACTATATTAAACAACAATTATATAAATAAATAAACAGTGATTTCTTAATCAACCGTGGAAATTTTATAGTTAAGACGAAAATACGGTTCAGTGGCATATGAACAGAAATCTGAAAAATGACACGTTTACAAAGATCGATAGACAGACATGCAGACAGACAGACATGCGGCTACGGACAGAATATACATAAAACAGTCCACCATGACAAAGGGCCAAAATACAGCTTAATAAATATACCGGCATGAATGAACTAATATCCGTCGAAACCTTTGCCATTTTAATCCCTGACAGGAATAATTACCATAGTAATACTCATATCTAAACAATTCAGCTAACTGTGGTAATATGTCATTGATTATGAATTAAAGCTTAAACAGTGATGGACAACAATTCCACCAATATCAACAAAGCGAACAATCATCTCCAAAACTGTGATGGTCAACAATTCCACTAATATCAACAACACCATCAATCATCTCTGAATAGTGATGGTCAACTATTCGACTAATATCAACAAAACAAACAATAATCTTCCACATCAAACCAAACGTTCTGAAATCCAAGTCCTCACATGAGCATTTTTATTACGAACTTTTTACCTTTCAATGCACATCATCAGTCACCGCAAATTGATATTCCATAGTTTTAGGAGAATCACAATTAATCTTAGCTTTAACGTTGTTAGATATACAGTTATGAAATACACTACATCAGTTTGACAACAAGATATAACCTCTGATCTGTTGAAGTTTATAATTTAATATAACATGTTACGTCATCCTATTATGACCTAGGCGACAGTGTTTATTTATTTATTTATTTATCTATTTATTTATTTTTATTTATTTATTTATTTATTTATTTATTTATTTATTTATTTATTTATTTATTTATTTGAACATTTTGCAATGCATAATTACTCATCACGTATGTAGAACTCCTAAATATCTACCTGTTCACATCAATGCGTGTTTTATATAGGGGGCTGTGGTGTTTAACGCCACTTTCATCAATATTTCAGCTATATCATGGCGCTCAATTCTATTAGTGGAAGAAAATGAAGAGAACAACCGACCTGATGGAAATCCCTGACAAACTATCACATAATGTTGTATCGAGTACACCTCGCCTGAGAAGGATCCTCCTAACTCACAACGTTAATGGTGATAGGCACATGTAGTTATACATCCAATTACCATACCATCACGACCACGACGGTCCCTTGAGTTTTCGAAAAACAGACGGTTAAATGATAAAAGCATCGAACTAGGTTAATAGGTTTCTTCCTCAATATGTATTAATTTATTTATCTGTCTATTTGTATATTTTGTAGTTAATACGAATATTATTGAATTGCTCAAACTGATAGGATTAACAATATTTAAAAGCAGTGTTTTATACTTTAGCCTCTATTACAGAGATAACTTGTTTCAACGGAAATAAAACAAGTGGAAGTGGTTAATGATTTGTTACTTATTCATTCAAATGTTTTTGTTTGTTGGTATCATATTTACCTAACAGCACACAGGGTGGCGAGTTAGTATAGTATGGAGATCCCACAGGGTGGTGGGTTAGTATAGTATGGAGATCCCACAGGGTGGTGGGTTAGTATGGTATGGAGATCCCACAGGGTGGCGGTTTAGTATAGTATGGAGATCCCACAGGTTGCCGGTTAGCATAGTATGGAGATCCCACAGGGTGGTTGGTTAGTATAGTATGGAGATCCCACAGGGTGGCGGATTAGTATAGTATTGAGATCCCACAGTGTGGCGGGTTAGTATAGTATGGAGAACTCACAGGGTGGCGGGTTAGCATAGTATGAAGAACTCACAGGGTGCCGGGTTAGTATAGTATGCAGAACTCACAGGGTGGCGGGTTAGCATAGTATGGAGATCCCACAGGGTGGCGGGTTAGTATAGTATGGAGATCCCACAGGGTGGCGGGTTAGTTTAGTATGGAGATCCCACAGGGTGGTTGGTTAGTATAGTATGGAGATCCCACAGGGTGGCGGGTTAGTTTAGTATGGAGATCCCACAGGGTGGTTGGTTGGAATAGTATGGAGATCCCACAGGCTGGCGGGTTAGTATAGTATGGAGAACTCACAGGGTGGCGGGTTAGCATAGTATGGAGATCCCACAGGGTAGCGGGTTGGCATAGTATGGAGATCCCACAGGGTGGCGGGTTAGTATAGTATGGAGATCCCACAGGGTGGCGGGTTAGTATAGTATGGAGATCCCACAGGGTGGTTGGTTAGTATAGTATGGAGATCCCACAGGGTGGCGGGTTAGTATAGTATGGAGATCCCACAGGGTGGTTGGTTAGTATAGTATGGAGATCCCACAGGGTGGTTGGTTAGTATAGTATGGAGATCCCACAGAGTGGCGGGTTAGTATAGTATGGAGATCCCACAGGGTGGCGGGTTAGCATAGTATGGAGATCCCACAGGGTGGCGGGTTAGTATAGTATGGAGATCCCACAGGGTGGCGGGTTAGTATAGTATGGAGATCCCACAGGGTGGCGGGTTAGTATAGTATGGAGATCCCACAGGGTGGCGGGTTAGTATAGTATGGAGAACTCACAGGGTGGCGGGTTAGTATAGTATGACGACGAACTCTGTACTGTAATAGTTTGCAATGACCTTGTATATTATACGTTATTGAAGACGAACTATGTACTGTAATAGTTTACAATGACCTTGGTTATTATACGTCATTGACGACGAACTCTGTACTGTAATAGTTTGCAATGACCTTGTATATTATACGTTATTGACGACGAACTATGTACTGTAATAGTTTACAATGACCTTGGTTATTATACGTCATTGACGACGAACTCTGTACTGTAATAGTTTGCAATGACCTTGTATATTATACGTCATTGACGACGAACTATGTACTGTAATAGTTTGCAATGACCTTGTATATTATACGTTATTGACGACGAACTATGTACTGTAATAGTTTACAATAACCTTGGTTATTATACGTCATTGACGACCAACTCTGTACTGTAATAATTTGCAATGACCTTGTATATTATACGTCATTGACGACGAACTATGTACTTTAATAGTTTGCAATGACCTTGTATATTATACGTCATTGACGACGAACTCTGTACTGTAATAGTTTACAATGACCTTGTATATTATACGTCATTGACGACGAACTATGTACTGTAATAGTTTACAATGACTTTGTATATTATACGTTATTGACGACGAACTATGAACTGTAATAGTTTACAATGACCTTGGTTATTATACGTCATTGACGACGAACTATGTACTGTAATAGTTTACAATGACCTTGGTTATTATACGTCATTGACGACGAACTATGTACTGTAATAGTTTACAATGACCTTGTATATTATACGTTATTGACGACGAACTATGTACTGTAATAGTTTACAATGACCTTGTATATTATACGTTATTGACGACGGACTATGTACTGTAATAGTTTACAATGACCTTGGTTATTATACGTCATTGACGACGAACTGTGTACTGTAATAGTTTACAATGACCTTGTATATTATACGTTATTGACGACGAACTATGTACTGTAATAGTTTACAATGACCTTGTATATTATACGTTATTGACGACGAACTATGTACTGTAATAGTTTACAATGACCTTGTATATTATACGTCATTGACGACGAACACTGTACTGTAATAGGATCAAGATACATATTATAAACAATTGCTCTAAAATATAATTTCAATCAATCTTTTGCCGTGATATGTACTGTTTTATACTAAGATACCAAAAAAAAAACCGCAGCACGTGAAGAGGAACTTGGCTTTCAAATCGTTACATATACTGACCAACAGAATAGGTTTTTTATTCCATCAACACCATTATTGTGTAATATTAAAATGGTTATATCCTTTATAACAGCCATCAGAACCGAGGAGAGGGGATGCAAGCACAATTTATCTGGCTTTTTTTTATATATCTTTTGTATTGTATATTTTATTTTTTGTATATATGTATGTCTCAATTTAAGATTGCTTTACATTTAGAAAGTTATTGAAAAACCAAACATGATGCATTCGGATTTCGCTATCTCGAACAAGTCCTTTACTTGGATAGCTTGTTGGTAAAAAAATGGTTCGTTCATAAAACAAACTTTTTTCTTTATTTTACCCAATCGAACTACCACAATGGCACACCATACAAAAGCAGTATTTTTATTTTACCCAATCAAAGCAACCACAATGACACACCATAAAAAACAGTGTTTTTATTTTACCCAATCAAACTACCACAATCGCATTCCATACAAAAACAGTATTTTTTTTATTTTGCACTCTCACTACCTTAGTGGCACATCAAACAAAGGCAGGTACATTTTTTAATCTTGTCTCCACAATCAAGCCTAATGACAAATCATGAAAAGCAGGTGTTTTCTTTTGACCAATCAAGCATGTATACAGAAACATGTACGTTTTTGTTTTAACTTTGGCTAACCAGACATCCTCAATGAGACACCGTACAAAACCAGTCATTATAGTTTTTAATTTTGATCAGGCTAACCAAAAAACCCTAATGGCACATAATAAAAAAAAGCAGACGCTTTTTTGTTTGTTTTTTACTTTGGCTTTATCGAACACCATAATGACATACGATACAAAACCGGTTATTTTTATTTTATTTTGTCTTATCAAACAACCCCAATGGCACACCAAGGAAAGGCATTTTTTTTTGCTCATCAAACAGCCCCAATGACATCATTGAAAAGCAGATGTGTTCGTTTTTGGCAAACCAAACAACCAAAATAGCACATAATAAAATAGTAGATGTTTTTCTTTTCTTTTAAGTTGGCTTAATCAAACATTCCCAAGTGACACACCATACAAGACCAGTTATTCTTTTAATTTTGGCTGATCAAATTACCTCAATTGGCGCACCATGCAAGGGAGATGCCTTTCTTTTTTTAATTTTAACAAATAAAATATCCTCAATGGCACAACACACAAAGGTAATTTTTTTAATGTTGGCTGATTCAAATTACCCCAATGCGAAAGCGGGTATTTTTGTTTTATTTATTTGCACAGTCAAACAACCACAGTGGCACATTATTGAAATTTATTTTATTTTGAGGTATTAAACAACCCCAATGTAACACCATACAAATGCATATACTTGACCAATCAAACAAGCCCAACGATTCACTATGTAAAAGCTGATATATGTATTTTTTAATTTGTTTATCAACCTCAATGTCACACTATATAAAGGAAGACAGTTTGCTAAGATTTTCCCAAATTAAACAACCTCGATGTCACACTATATAAATTAAGACAAGTTTGCTAAGATGTTCCCAATTAAACAACTTCAATGCCACACTATAGCTATATAAATGCAGACATTCTGACTTCTGACTACCCATTGTCTGCCCTTTGATTTATGACTTCTGATTACCCATTGTCTGCCCTTTGATTTATGACTTCTGATTACCCATTGTCTGCCTTTGATTTATGACTTCTGATTACCCATTGTCTGCCCTTTGATTTATTACTTCTGACTACCCATTGTCTGTCCTTTGATTTATTACTTCTGACTACCCATTGTCTGCCCTTTGATTTATGACTTCTGATTACCCATTGTCTGCCCTTTGATTTATTACTTCTGACTACCCATTGTCTGCCCTTTGATTTATTACTTCTGATTACCCATTGTCTGCCCTTTGATTTATGACTTCTGACTACCCATTGTCTGTCCTTTGATTTATTACTTCTGAATACCCATTGTCTGCCCTTTGATTTATGACTTCTGATTACCCATTGTCTGCCCTTTGATTTATGACTTCTGACTACCCATTGTCTGTCCTTTGATTTATGACTTCTGATTACCCTCTGTCTGCCCTTTGATTTATTACTTCTGACTACCCATTGTCTGCCCTTTGATTTATTACTTCTGATTACCCATTGTCTGCCCTTTGATTTATGACTTCTGACTACCCATTGTCTGTCCTTTGATTTATTACTTCTGAATACCCATTGTCTGCCCTTTGATTTATTACTTCTGATTACCCATTGTCTGCCCTTTGATTTATGACTTCTGACTACCCATTGTCTGTCCTTTGATTTATGACTTCTGATTACCCTCTGTCTGCCCTTTGATTTATTACTTCTGACTACCCATTGTCTGCCCTTTGATTTATTACTTCTGATTACCCATTGTCTGTCCTTTGATTTATGATTTCTGATTACCCATTGTCTGCCCTTTGATTTATTACTTCTGATTACCCATTGTCTGTCCTTTGATTTATGACTTCGGACTACCCATTGTCTGTCCTTTGATTTATGATTTCTGATTACCCATTGTCTGCCCTTTGATTTAAGACTTCTGACTACCCATTGTCTGTCCTTTGATTTATTACTTCTGAATACCCATTTTCTGCCCTTTGATTTATGACTTCTGATTACCCTCTGTCTGTCCTTTGATTTATTACTTCTGACTACCCATTGTCTGCCCTTTGATTTATTACTTCTGACTACCCATTGTCTGTCCTTTGATTTATTACTTCTGAATACCCATTGTCTGCCCTTGGATTTATGACTTCTGATTACCCAGTGTCTGCCCTTTGATTTATGACTTCTGATTACCCATTGTCTGCCCTTTGATTTATTACTTCTGACTACCCATTGTCTGCCCTTTGATTTATGACTTCTGACTACCCATTGTCTGCCCTTTGATTTATTACTTCTGACTACTCATTGTCCTTTGATTTATTACTTCTGACTACCCATTGTCTGTCCTTTGATTTATGACTTCTGACTACCCATTGTCTGCCCTTTGATTTATGTCTTCTGACTACCAATTGTCTGTCCTTTGATTTATGAGTTCTCACTACCCATTGTCTGCCCTTTGATTTATTACTTCTGACTACCCATTGTCTGCCCTTTGATTTATTACTTCTGAATACCCATTGTATGCCCTTGGATTTATGACTTCTGATTACCCATTGTCTGCCTTTGATTTATTACTTCTGACTACCCATTGTCTGCCTTTGATTTATGTCTTCTGACTACCCATTGTCTGCCCTTTGATTTATGACTTCTGACTACCCATTGTCTGCCCTTGGATTTATGACTTCTGACTACCCATTGTCTGCCCTTTGATTTATTACTTTTGACTACCCATTGTCTGCCTTTGATTTATGACATCTGACTACTCATTGTCCTTTGATTTATTACTTTTGACTACCCATTGTCTGTCCTTTGATTTATGACTTCTGACTACCTATTGTCTGCCCTTTGATTTATGAGTTCTGATTACCCATTGTCTGCCTTTGATTTATGACTTCTGATTACCCATTGTCTGTCTTTGATTTATTACTTCTGACTACCCATTGTCTGTCCTTTGATTTATGAATTCTGACTACCCATTGTCTGTCCTTTGATTTATGACTTCTGACTACCTATTGTCTGCCCTTTGATTTATTACTTCTGACTACCCATTGTCTGTCCTTTGATTTATTACTTCTGACTACCCATTGTCTGTCCTTTGATTTATGACATCTGACTACTCATTGTCCTTTGATTTATGACTTCTGACTACCCATTGTCTGCCCTTTGATTTATGACTTCTGACTACCCATTGTCTGCCCTTTGATTTATTACTTCTGACTACCCATTGTCTGCCCTTTGATTTATTACTTCTGACTACCCATTGTCTGTCCTTTGATTTATTACTTCTGACTACCCATTGTCTGTCCTTTGATTTATGACATCTGACTACTCATTGTCCTTTGATTTATGACTTCTGACTACCCATTGTCTGCCCTTTGATTTATGACTTCTGACTACCCATTGTCTGTCCTTTGATTTATGACATCTGACTACTCATTGTCCTTTGATTTATGACTTCTGATTACCCATTGTCTGCCCTTTGATTTATGACTTCTGACTACCCATTGTCTGCCCTTTGATTTATTACTTCTGACTACCCATTGTCTGTCCTTTGATTTATGAGTTCTGACTACCTATTGTCTGCCCTTTGATTTATGAGTTCTGATTACCCATTGTCTGCCTTTGATTTATGACTTCTGATTACCCATTGTCTGTCTTTGATTTATTACTTCTGACTACCCATTGTCTGTCCTTTGATTTATGAATTCTGACTACCCATTGTCTGCCTTTGATTTATGACTTCTGATTACCCATTGTCTGCCTTTGATTTATTACTTCTGACTACCCATTGTCTGTCCTTTGATTTATGAGTTCTGACTACCTATTGTCTGCCCTTTGATTTATGAGTTCTGATTACCCATTGTCTGCCCTTTGATTTATGACTTCTGACTACCCATTGTCTGCCCTTTGATTTATTACTTCTGACTACCCATTGTCTGCCCTTTGATTTATTACTTCTGACTACCCATTGTCTGCCCTTGGATTTATTACTTCTGACTACCCATTGTCTGCCTTTGATTTATGACATCTGACTACTCATTGTCCTTTGATTTATGACTTCTGACTACCCATTGTCTGCCCTTTGATTTATTACTTCTGACTACCCATTGTCTGTCCCCTGATTTATTACTTCTGACTACCCATTGTCTGTCCTTTGATTTATGACATCTGACTACTCATTGTCCTTTGATTTATGAGTTCTGACTACCTATTGTCTGCCCTTTGATTTATGGGTTCTGATTACCCATTGTCTGCCTTTGATTTATGACTTCTGATTACCCATTGTCTGTCTTTGATTTATTACTTCTGACTACCCATTGTCTGTCCTTTGATTTATGTCTTCTGACTACCCATTGTCTGCCCTTTGATTTATTACTTCTGACTACCCATTGTCTGTCCTTTGATTTATGAGTTCTGACTACCTATTGTCTGCCCTTTGATTTATGAGTTCTGATTACCCATTGTCTGCCTTTGATTTATGACTTCTGATTACCCATTGTCTGTCTTTGATTTATTACTTCTGACTACCCATTGTCTGTCCTTTGATTTATGAATTCTGACTACCCATTGTCTGCCCTTTGATTTATGTCTTCTGACTACCCATTGTCTGTCCTTTGATTTATTACTTCTGACTACCCATTGTCTGTCCTTTGATTTATGACTTCTGACTACCTATTGTCTGCCCTTTGATTTATTACTTCTGACTACCCATTGTCTGTCCTTTGATTTATGACTTCTGACTACCCATTGTCTGCCCTTTGATTTATTACTTCTGACTACCCATTGTCTGCCTTTGATTTATGACATCTGACTACTCATTGTCCTTTGATTTATTACTTTTGACTACCCGTTGTCTGTACTTTGATTTATTACTTCTGACTACCCATTGTCTGTCCCCTGATTTATTACTTCTGACTACCCATTGTCTGTCCTTTGATTTATGACATCTGACTACTCATTGTCCTTTGATTTATGAGTTCTGACTACCCATTGTCTGTCCTTTGATTTATGAGTTCTGACTACCTATTGTCTGCCCTTTGATTTATGAGTTCTGATTACCCATTGTCTGCCTTTGATTTATGACTTCTGATTACCCATTGTCTGTCTTTGATTTATTACTTCTGACTACCCATTGTCTGTCCTTTGATTTATGAATTCTGACTACCCATTGTCTGCCCTTTGATTTATGTCTTCTAACTACCCATTGTCTGTCCTTTGATTTATTACTTTTGACTACCCATTGTCTGTCCTTTGATTTATGACTTCTGACTACCTATTGTCTGCCCTTTGATTTATTACTTCTGACTACCCATTGTCTGTCCTTTGATTAATTACTTCTGACTACCCATTGTCTGTCCTTTGATTTATGACATCTGACTACTCATTGTCCTTTGATTTATGAGTTCTGATTACCCATTGTCTGCCTTTGATTTATGACTTCTGATTACCCATTGTCTGCCTTTGATTTATGACTTCTGATTACCCATTGTCTGTCTTTGATTTATTACTTCTGACTACCCATTGTCTGTCCTTTGATTTATGTCTTCTGACTACCCATTGTCTGCCCTTTGATTTATTACTTCTGACTACCCATTGTCTGTCCTTTGATTTATGAGTTCTGACTACCTATTGTCTGCCCCCTGATTTATTACTTCTGACTACCCATTGTCTGTCCTTTGATTTATGACATCTGACTACTCATTGTCCTTTGATTTATGAGTTCTGACTACCTATTGTCTGCCCTTTGATTTATGGGTTCTGATTACCCATTGTCTGCCTTTGATTTATGACTTCTGATTACCCATTGTCTGTCTTTGATTTATTACTTCTGACTACCCATTGTCTGTCCTTTGATTTATGTCTTCTGACTACCCATTGTCTGCCCTTTGATTTATTACTTCTGACTACCCATTGTCTGTCCTTTGATTTATGAGTTCTGACTACCTATTGTCTGCCCTTTGATTTATGAGTTCTGATTACCCATTGTCTGCCTTTGATTTATGACTTCTGATTACCCATTGTCTGTCTTTGATTTATTACTTCTGACTACCCATTGTCTGTCCTTTGATTTATGAATTCTGACTACCCATTGTCTGCCCTTTGATTTATGTCTTCTGACTACCCATTGTCTGTCCTTTGATTTATTACTTCTGACTACCCATTGTCTGTCCTTTGATTTATGACTTCTGACTACCTATTGTCTGCCCTTTGATTTATTACTTCTGACTACCCATTGTCTGTCCTTTGATTTATGACTTCTGACTACCCATTGTCTGCTCTTTGATTTATTACTTCTGACTACCCATTGTCTGCCTTTGATTTATGACATCTGACTACTCATTGTCCTTTGATTTATTACTTTTGACTACCCGTTGTCTGTACTTTGATTTATTACTTCTGACTACCCATTGTCTGTCCCCTGATTTATTACTTCTGACTACCCATTGTCTGTCCTTTGATTTATGACATCTGACTACTCATTGTCCTTTGATTTATGAGTTCTGACTACCCATTGTCTGTCCTTTGATTTATGAGTTCTGACTACCTATTGTCTGCCCTTTGATTTATGAGTTCTGATTACCCATTGTCTGCCTTTGATTTATGACTTCTGATTACCCATTGTCTGTCTTTGATTTATTACTTCTGACTACCCATTGTCTGTCCTTTGATTTATGAATTCTGACTACCCATTGTCTGCCCTTTGATTTATGTCTTCTGACTACCCATTGTCTGTCCTTTGATTTATTACTTTTGACTACCCATTGTCTGTCCTTTGATTTATGACTTCTGACTACCTATTGTCTGCCCTTTGATTTATTACTTCTGACTACCCATTGTCTGTCCTTTGATTAATTACTTCTGACTACCCATTGTCTGTCCTTTGATTTATGACATCTGACTACTCATTGTCCTTTGATTTATGAGTTCTGATTACCCATTGTCTGCCTTTGATTTATGACTTCTGATTACCCATTGTCTGCCTTTGATTTATGACTTCTGATTACCCATTGTCTGTCTTTGATTTATTACTTCTGACTACCCATTGTCTGTCCTTTGATTTATGTCTTCTGACTACCCATTGTCTGCCCTTTGATTTATTACTTCTGACTACCCATTGTCTGTCCTTTGATTTATGAGTTCTGACTACCTATTGTCTGCCCTTTGATTTATGAGTTCTGATTACCCATTGTCTGCCTTTGATTTATGACTTCTGATTACCCATTGTCTGTCTTTGATTTATTACTTCTGACTACCCATTGTCTGTCCTTTGATTTATGAATTCTGACTACCCATTGTCTGCCTTTGATTTATGACTTCTGATTACCCATTGTCTGCCTTTGATTTATTACTTCTGACTACCCATTGTCTGTCCTTTGATTTATGAGTTCTGACTACCTATTGTCTGCCCTTTGATTTATGAGTTCTGATTACCCATTGTCTGCCCTTTGATTTATGACTTCTGACTACCCATTGTCTGCCCTTTGATTTATTACTTCTGACTACCCATTGTCTGCCCTTTGATTTATTACTTCTGACCTCCCATTGTCTGCCTTTGATTTATTACTTCTGACTACCCATTGTCTGCCCTTTGATTTATGACTTCTGACTACCCATTTTCTGTCCTTTGATTTATTACTTCTGACTACCCATTGTCTGCCCTCTGATTTATGAGTTCTGACTACCTATTGTCTGCCCTTTGATTTATTACTTCTGACTACCCATTGTCTGTCCTTTGATTTATGAGTTCTGACTACCTATTGTCTGCCCTTTGATTTATTACTTCTGACTACCCATTGTCTGCCCTTTGATTTATGACTTCTGATTACCCATTGTCTGCCCTTTGATTTATGACTTCTGACTACCCATTGTCTGCCCTCTGATTTATCACATCTGACTACTCATTGTCCTTTGATTTATTACTTCTGACTACCCATTGTCTGCCCTTTGATTCATGAGTTCTGACTACCTATTGTCTGCCCTTTGATTTATTACTTCTGACTACCCGTTGTCTGTCCTTTGATTTATTACTTCTGACTACCCATTGTCTGCCCTTTGATTTATGACTTCTGACTACCCATTGTCTGCCCTATGATTTATGACTTCTGATTACCCATTGTCTGCCCTTTGATTTATGTCTTCTGACTACCCATTGTCCGCCCTTTGATTTATTACTTCTGACTACCCATTGTCTGTCCTTTGATTTATGAGTTCTGACTACCCATTGTCTGTCCTTTGATTTATGACTTCTGACTACCCATTGTCTGCCCTATGATTTATGACTTCTGATTACCCATTGTCTGCCCTTTGATTTATGTCTTCTGACTACCCATTGGCTGTCCTTTGATTTATTACTTCTGACTACCCATTGTCTGTCCTTTGATTTATGAGTTCTGACTACCCATTGTCTGTCCTTTGATTTATGACTTCTGACTACCCATTGTCTGTCCTTTGACTTATGACTTCTGACTACCCATTGTCTGCCCTTTGATTTATGACTTCTGACTACCCATTGTCTACCCTTTGATTTATGACTTCAGACTACCAATTGTCTGCCCTTTGATCTTTGATTGATGACTTCTGACCTCCCATTGTCTGCCCTTTGATTTATGACTTCTGACTACCCATTGTCTGCCCTATGATTTATGACTTCTGATTACCCATTGTCTGCCCTTTGATTTATGAGTACTGACTACCCATTGTCTGCCCTCTGATTTATGACATCTGACTACTCATTGTCCTTTGATTTATTACTTCTGACTACCCATTGTGTGTCCTTTGATTTATGACTTCTGACTACCAATTGTCTGTCCTTTGATTTATGAGTTCTCACTACCCATTGTCTGCCCTTTGATTTATGTCTTCTGACTACCCATTGTCTGCCCTTTGATTTATTACTTCTGACTACTCATTGTCCTTTGATTTATTACTTCTGACTACCCATTGTCTGTCCTTTGATTTATGACTTCTGACTACCCATTGTCTGCCCTTTGATTTATGTCTTCTGACTACCAATTGTCTGTCCTTTGATTTATGAGTTCTCACTACCCATTGTCTGCCCTTTGATTTATTACTTCTGACTACCCATTGTCTGCCCTTTGATCTATTACTTCTGAATACCCATTGTATGCCCTTGGATTTATGACTTCTGATTACCCATTGTCTGCCTTTGATTTATTACTTCTGACTACCCATTGTCTGCCTTTGATTTATGTCTTCTGACTACCCATTGTCTGCCCTTTGATTTATGACTTCTGACTACCCATTGTCTGCCCTTGGATTTATGACTTCTGACTACCCATTGTCTGCCCTTTGATTTATTACTTTTGACTACCCATTGTCTGCCTTTGATTTATGACATCTGACTACTCATTGTCCTTTGATTTATTACTTTTGACTACCCATTGTCTGTCCTTTGATTTATGACTTCTGACTACCTATTGTCTGCCCTTTGATTTATGAGTTCTGATTACCCATTGTCTGCCTTTGATTTATGACTTCTGATTACCCATTGTCTGTCTTTGATTTATTACTTCTGACTACCCATTGTCTGTCCTTTGATTTATGAATTCTGACTACCCATTGTCTGTCCTTTGATTTATGACTTCTGACTACCTATTGTCTACCCTTTGATTTATTACTTCTGACTACCCATTGTCTGTCCTTTGATTTATTACTTCTGACTACCCATTGTCTGTCCTTTGATTTATGACATCTGACTACTCATTGTCCTTTGATTTATGACTTCTGACTACCCATTGTCTGCCCTTTGATTTATGACTTCTGACTACCCATTGTCTGCCCTTTGATTTATTACTTCTGACTACCCATTGTCTGCCCTTTGATTTATTACTTCTGACTACCCATTGTCTGTCCTTTGATTTATTACTTCTGACTACCCATTGTCTGTCCTTTGATTTATGACATCTGATTACTCATTGTCCTTTGATTTATGACTTCTGACTACCCATTGTCTGCCCTTTGATTTATGACTTCTGACTACCCATTGTCTGTCCTTTGATTTATGACATCTGACTACTCATTGTCCTTTGATTTATGACTTCTGAATACCCATTGTCTGCCCTTTGATTTATGACTTCTGACTACCCATTGTCTGCCCTTTGATTTATTACTTCTGACTACCCATTGTCTGTCCTTTGATTTATGAGTTCTGACTACCTATTGTCTGCCCTTTGATTTATGAGTTCTGATTACCCATTGTCTGCCTTTGATTTATGACTTCTGATTATCCATTGTCTGTCTTTGATTTATTACTTCTGACTACCCATTGTCAGTCCTTTGATTTATGAATTCTGACTACCCATTGTCTGCCTTTGATTTATGACTTCTGATTACCCATTGTCTGCCTTTGATTTATTACTTCTGACTACCCATTGTCTGTCCTTTGATTTATGAGTTCTGACTACCTATTGTCTGCCCTTTGATTTATGAGTTCTGATTACCCATTGTCTGCCCTTTGATTTATGACTTCTGACTACCCATTGTCTGCCCTTTGATTTATTACTTCTGACTACCCATTGTCTGCCCTTTGATTTATTACTTCTGACTACCCATTGTCTGCCCTTGGATTTATGACTTCTGACTACCCATTGTCTGCCCTTTGATTTATTACTTCTGACTACCCATTGTCTGCCTTTGATTTATGACATCTGACTACTCATTGTCCTTTGATTTATGACTTCTGACTACCCATTGTCTGCCCTTTGATTTATTACTTCTGACTACCCATTGTCTGTCCCCTGATTTATTACTTCTGACTACCCATTGTCTGTCCTTTGATTTATGACATCTGACTACTCATTGTCCTTTGATTTATGAGTTCTGACTACCTATTGTCTGCCCTTTGATTTATGAGTTCTGATTACCCATTGTCTGCCTTTGATTTATGACTTCTGATTACCCATTGTCTGTCTTTGATTTATTACTTCTGACTACCCATTGTCTGTCCTTTGATTTATGTCTTCTGACTACCCATTGTCTGCCCTTTGATTTATTACTTCTGACTACCCATTGTTTGTCCTTTGATTTATGAGTTCTGACTACCTATTGTCTGCCCTTTGATTTATGAGTTCTGATTACCCATTGTCTGCCTTTGATTTATGACTTCTGATTACCCATTGTCTGTCTTTGATTTATTACTTCTGACTACCCATTGTCTGTCCTTTGATTTATGTCTTCTGACTACCCATTGTCTGTCCTTTGATTTATTACTTCTGACTACCCATTGTCTGTCCTTTGATTTATGACTTCTGACTACCTATTGTCTGCCCTTTGATTTATTACTTCTGACTACCCATTGTCTGTCCTTTGATTTATGACTTCTGACTACCCATTGTCTGCCCTTTGATTTATTACTTCTGACTACCCATTGTCTGCCTTTGATTTATGACATCTGACTACTCATTGTCCTTTGATTTATTACTTTTGACTACCCGTTGTCTGTACTTTGATTTATTACTTCTGACTACCCATTGTCTGTCCCCTGATTTATTACTTCTGACTACCCATTGTCTGTCCTTTGATTTATGACATCTGACTACTCATTGTCCTTTGATTTATGAGTTCTGACTACCCATTGTCTGTCCTTTGATTTATGAGTTCTGACTACCTATTGTCTGCCCTTTGATTTATGAGTTCTGATTACCCATTGTCTGCCTTTGATTTATGACTTCTGATTACCCATTGTCTGTCTTTGATTTATTACTTCTGACTACCCATTGTCTGTCCTTTGATTTATGAATTCTGACTACCCATTGTCTGCCCTTTGATTTATGTCTTCTGACTACCCATTGTCTGTCCTTTGATTTATTACTTCTGACTACCCATTGTCTGTCCTTTGATTTATGACTTCTGACTACCTATTTTCTGCCCTTTGATTTATTACTTCTGACTACCCATTGTCTGTCCTTTGATTAATTACTTCTGACTACCCATTGTCTGTCCTTTGATTTATGACATCTGACTACTCATTGTCCTTTGATTTATGAGTTCTGATTACCCATTGTCTGCCTTTGATTTATGACTTCTGATTACCCATTGTCTGCCTTTGATATATGACTTCTGATTACCCATTGTCTGTCTTTGATTTATGACTTCTGACTACCCATTGTCTGTCCTTTGATTTATGTCTTCTGACTACCCATTGTCTGCCCTTTGATTTATTACTTCTGACTACCCATTGTCTGTCCTTTGATTTATGAGTTCTGACTACCTATTGTCTGCCCTTTGATTTATGAGTTCTGATTACCCATTGTCTGCCTTTGATTTATGACCTCTGATTACCCATTGTCTGTCTTTGATTTTTTACTTCTGACTACCCATTGTCTGTCCTTTGATTTATGAATTCTGACTACCCATTGTCTGCCTTTGATTTATGACTTCTGATTACCCATTGTCTGCCTTTGATTTATGACTTCTGACTACCCATTGTCTGTCCTTTGATTTATGAGTTCTGACTACCTATTGTCTGCCCTTTGATTTATGAGTTCTGATTACCCATTGTCTGCCCTTTGATTTATGACTTCTGACTACCCATTGTCTGCCCTTTGATTTATTACTTCTGACTACCCATTGTCTGCCCTTTGATTTATTACTTCTGACCTCCCATTGTCTGCCTTTGATTTATTACTTCTGACTACCCATTGTCTGCCCTTTGATTTATGACTTCTGACTACCCATTTTCTGTCCTTTGATTTATTACTTCTGACTACCCATTGTCTGCCCTCTGATTTATGAGTTCTGACTACCTATTGTCTGCCCTTTGATTTATTACTTCTGACTACCCATTGTCTGTCCTTTGATTTATGAGTTCTGACTACCTATTGTCTGCCCTTTGATTTATTACTTCTGACTACCCATTGTCTGCCCTTTGATTTATGACTTCTGATTACCCATTGTCTGCCCTTTGATTTATGACTTCTGACTACCCATTGTCTGCCCTCTGATTTATCACATCTGACTACTCATTGTCCTTTGATTTATTACTTCTGACTACCCATTGTCTGCCCTTTGATTCATGAGTTCTGACTACCTATTGTCTGCCCTTTGATTTATTACTTCTGACTACCCGTTGTCTGTCCTTTGATTTATTACTTCTGACTACCCATTGTCTGCCCTTTGATTTATGACTTCTGACTACCCATTGTCTGCCCTATGATTTATGACTTCTGATTACCCATTGTCTGCCCTTTGATTTATGTCTTCTGACTACCCATTGTCCGCCCTTTGATTTATTACTTCTGACTACCCATTGTCTGTCCTTTGATTGATGAGTTCTGACTACCCATTGTCTGTCCTTTGATTTATGACTTCTGACTACCCATTGTCTGTCCTTTGACATATGAGTTCTGACTACCCATTGTCTGTCCTTTGATTTATGACTTCTGACTACCCATTGTCTGTCCTTTGACTTATGACTTCTGACTACCCATTGTCTGCCCTTTGATTTATGACTTCTGACTACCCATTTTCTACCCTTTGATTTATGACTGCGGACTACCAATTGTCTGCCCTTTGATATTTGATTGATGACTTCTGACCTCCCATTGTCTGCCCTTTGATTTATGACTTCTGACTACCCATTTTCTGCCCTATGATTTATGACTTCTGATTACCCATTGTCTGTCCTTTGATTTATTACTTCTGATTTCCCATTGTCTGCCCTTTGATTTATTACTTCTGACTACCCATTGTCTGCCCTTTGATTTATTACTTCTGACTACCCATTGTCTGTCCTTTGATTTATTACTTCTGACTACCCATTGTCTGTCCTTTGATTTATTACTTCTGCCTACCCATTATCTGTCCTTTGATTTATGAGTTCTGACTACCCATTGTCTGTCCTTTGATTTATTACTTCTGACTACCCATTGTCTGTCCTTTGATTTATAACTCTGACTACCCATTGTCTGCCCTTTGATTTATGAGTTCTGACTACCCATTGTCGGTCCTTTGATTTATTACTTCTGACTACCCATTATCTGTCCTTTGATTTATGAGTTCTGACTACCCATTGTCGGTCCTTTGATTTATTACTTCTGACTACCCATTATCTGTCCTTTGATTTATGAGTTCTGACTACCCATTGTCTGCCCTTTGATTTATGAGTTCTGACTACCCATTGTCTGTCCTTTGATTTATGACTTCTGACTACCCATTGTCGGTCCTTTGATTTATGACTTCTGACTACCCATTGTCTGCCCTTTGATTTATGAGTTCTGACTACCCATTGTCTGTCCTTTGATTTATTACTTCTGACTACCCATTGCCTGTCCTTTGATTTATTACTTCTGAATACCCATTGTCTGCCCTTTGATTTATGACTTCTGATTACCCATTGTCTGCCCTTTGATTTATTACTTCTGACTACCCATTGTCTGTCCTTTGATTTATTACTTCTCAATACCCATTGTCTGCCCTTTGATTTATGACTTCTGATTACCCATTGTCTGCCTTTGATTTATTACTTCTGACTACCCATTGTCTGCCCTTTGATTTATGACTTCTGATTACCCATTGTCTGCCTTTGATTTATGACTTCTGACTACTCATTGTCCTTTGATTTATTACTTTTGACTACCCATTGTCTGCCCTTTGATTTATGTCTTCTGATTACCCTTTGTCTGCCCTTTGATTTATTACTTCTGACTACCCATTGTCTGTCCTTTGATTTATGACTTCTGACTACTCATTGTCCTTTGATTTATTACTTTTGACTACCCATTGTCTGCCCTTTGATTTATTACTTCTGACTACCCATTGTCTGTCCTTTGATTTATGACTTCTGACTACTCATTGTCCTTTGATTTATGTCTTCTGACTACCCATTGTCTGCCATTTGATTTATGTCTTCTGACTACCCATTGTCTGTCCTTTGATTTATTACTTCTGACTACCCGTTGTCTGTCCTTTGATTTATGTCTTCTGATTACCCATTGTCTGCCCTTTGATTTATGACTTCTGACTACTCATTGTCCTTTGATTTATTACTTTTGACTACCCGTTGTCTGTCCTTTGATTTATGTCTTCTGATTACCCATTGTCTGCCCTTTGATTTATGACTTCTGACTACTCATTGCCCTTTGATTTATTACTTCTGACTACCCGTTGTCTGTCCTTTGATTTATGTCTTCTGATTACCCATTGTCTGCCCTTTGATTTATTACTTTTGACTACCCATTGTCTGCCTTTGATTTATGACTTCTGACTACTCATTGTCTGTCCTTTGATTTATTACTTCTGACTACCCGTTGTCTGTCCTTTGATTTATGACTTCTGACAACCCATTGTCTGCCCTTTGATTTATTACTTCTGATTACCCATTGTCTGCCCTTTGATTTATGTCTTCTGACTACCCATTGTCTGTCCTTTGATTTATGTCTTCTGACTACTCATTGTCCTTTGATTTATGACTTCTGACTACCCATTGTCTGCCTTTGATTTATGTCATCTGACTACCCATTGTCTGTCCTTTGATTTATGAGTTCTGACTACCCATTGTCTGCCCTTTGATTTATGACTTCTCAATACCCATTGTCTGCCCTTTGATTTATTACTTCTGATTACCCATTGTCTGCCCTTTGATTTATGTCTTCTGACTACCCATTGTCTGCCCTTTGATTCATGAGTTCTGACTACCTATTGTCTGCCCTTTGATTTATTACTTCTGACTACCCGTTGTCTGTCCTTTGATTTATTACTTCTGACTACCCATTGTCTGCCCTTTGATTTATGACTTCTGACTACCCATTGTCTGCCCTATGATTTATGACTTCTGATTACCCATTGTCTGCCCTTTGATTTATGTCTTCTGACTACCCATTGTCCGCCCTTTGATTTATTACTTCTGACTACCCATTGTCTGTCCTTTGATTGATGAGTTCTGACTACCCATTGTCTGTCCTTTGATTTATGACTTCTGACTACCCATTGTCTGTCCTTTGACATATGAGTTCTGACTACCCATTGTCTGTCCTTTGATTTATGACTTCTGACTACCCATTGTCTGTCCTTTGACTTATGACTTCTGACTACCCATTGTCTGCCCTTTGATTTATGACTTCTGACTACCCATTTTCTACCCTTTGATTTATGACTGCGGACTACCAATTGTCTGCCCTTTGATATTTGATTGATGACTTCTGACCTCCCATTGTCTGCCCTTTGATTTATGACTTCTGACTACCCATTTTCTGCCCTATGATTTATGACTTCTGATTACCCATTGTCTGTCCTTTGATTTATTACTTCTGATTTCCCATTGTCTGCCCTTTGATTTATTACTTCTGACTACCCATTGTCTGCCCTTTGATTTATTACTTCTGACTACCCATTGTCTGTCCTTTGATTTATTACTTCTGACTACCCATTGTCTGTCCTTTGATTTATTACTTCTGCCTACCCATTATCTGTCCTTTGATTTATGAGTTCTGACTACCCATTGTCTGTCCTTTGATTTATTACTTCTGACTACCCATTGTCTGTCCTTTGATTTATAACTCTGACTACCCATTGTCTGCCCTTTGATTTATGAGTTCTGACTACCCATTGTCGGTCCTTTGATTTATTACTTCTGACTACCCATTATCTGTCCTTTGATTTATGAGTTCTGACTACCCATTGTCGGTCCTTTGATTTATTACTTCTGACTACCCATTATCTGTCCTTTGATTTATGAGTTCTGACTACCCATTGTCTGCCCTTTGATTTATGAGTTCTGACTACCCATTGTCTGTCCTTTGATTTATGACTTCTGACTACCCATTGTCGGTCCTTTGATTTATGACTTCTGACTACCCATTGTCTGCCCTTTGATTTATGAGTTCTGACTACCCATTGTCTGTCCTTTGATTTATTACTTCTGACTACCCATTGCCTGTCCTTTGATTTATTACTTCTGAATACCCATTGTCTGCCCTTTGATTTATGACTTCTGATTACCCATTGTCTGCCCTTTGATTTATTACTTCTGACTACCCATTGTCTGTCCTTTGATTTATTACTTCTCAATACCCATTGTCTGCCCTTTGATTTATGACTTCTGATTACCCATTGTCTGCCTTTGATTTATTACTTCTGACTACCCATTGTCTGCCCTTTGATTTATGACTTCTGATTACCCATTGTCTGCCTTTGATTTATGACTTCTGACTACTCATTGTCCTTTGATTTATTACTTTTGACTACCCATTGTCTGCCCTTTGATTTATGTCTTCTGATTACCCTTTGTCTGCCCTTTGATTTATTACTTCTGACTACCCATTGTCTGTCCTTTGATTTATGACTTCTGACTACTCATTGTCCTTTGATTTATTACTTTTGACTACCCATTGTCTGCCCTTTGATTTATTACTTCTGACTACCCATTGTCTGTCCTTTGATTTATGACTTCTGACTACTCATTGTCCTTTGATTTATGTCTTCTGACTACCCATTGTCTGCCATTTGATTTATGTCTTCTGACTACCCATTGTCTGTCCTTTGATTTATTACTTCTGACTACCCGTTGTCTGTCCTTTGATTTATGTCTTCTGATTACCCATTGTCTGCCCTTTGATTTATGACTTCTGACTACTCATTGTCCTTTGATTTATTACTTTTGACTACCCGTTGTCTGTCCTTTGATTTATGTCTTCTGATTACCCATTGTCTGCCCTTTGATTTATGACTTCTGACTACTCATTGCCCTTTGATTTATTACTTCTGACTACCCGTTGTCTGTCCTTTGATTTATGTCTTCTGATTACCCATTGTCTGCCCTTTGATTTATTACTTTTGACTACCCATTGTCTGCCTTTGATTTATGACTTCTGACTACTCATTGTCTGTCCTTTGATTTATTACTTCTGACTACCCGTTGTCTGTCCTTTGATTTATGACTTCTGACAACCCATTGTCTGCCCTTTGATTTATTACTTCTGATTACCCATTGTCTGCCCTTTGATTTATGTCTTCTGACTACCCATTGTCTGTCCTTTGATTTATGTCTTCTGACTACTCATTGTCCTTTGATTTATGACTTCTGACTACCCATTGTCTGCCTTTGATTTATGTCATCTGACTACCCATTGTCTGTCCTTTGATTTATGAGTTCTGACTACCCATTGTCTGCCCTTTGATTTATGACTTCTCAATACCCATTGTCTGCCCTTTGATTTATTACTTCTGATTACCCATTGTCTGCCCTTTGATTTATGTCTTCTGACTACCCATTGTCTGCCCTTTGATTTATTACTTCTGACTACCCATTGTCTGCCCTTTGATTTATGTCTTCTGACTACCCATTGTCTGCCCTTTGATTTATTACTTCTGATTACCCATTGTCTGCCCTTTGATTTATGTCTTCTGACTACCCATTGTCTGTCCTTTGATTTATTACTTCTGACTACCCATTGCCTGTCCTTTGATTTATTACTTCTGAATACCCATTGTCTGCCCTTTGATTTATGACTTCTGATTACCCATTGTCTGCCCTTTGATTTATTACTTCTGACTACCCATTGTCTGTCCTTTGATTTATTACTTCTCAATACCCATTGTCTGCCCTTTGATTTATGACTTCTGATTACCCATTGTCTGCCTTTGATTTATTACTTCTGACTACCCATTGTCTGCCCTTTGATTTATGACTTCTGATTACCCATTGTCTGCCTTTGATTTATGACTTCTGACTACTCATTGTCCTTTGATTTATTACTTTTGACTACCCATTGTCTGCCCTTTGATTTATGTCTTCTGATTACCCTTTGTCTGCCCTTTGATTTATTACTTCTGACTACCCATTGTCTGTCCTTTGATTTATGACTTCTGACTACTCATTGTCCTTTGATTTATTACTTTTGACTACCCATTGTCTGCCCTTTGATTTATTACTTCTGACTACCCATTGTCTGTCCTTTGATTTATGACTTCTGACTACTCATTGTCCTTTGATTTATGTCTTCTGACTACCCATTGTCTGCCATTTGATTTATGTCTTCTGACTACCCATTGTCTGTCCTTTGATTTATTACTTCTGACTACCCGTTGTCTGTCCTTTGATTTATGTCTTCTGATTACCCATTGTCTGCCCTTTGATTTATGACTTCTGACTACTCATTGTCCTTTGATTTATTACTTTTGACTACCCGTTGTCTGTCCTTTGATTTATGTCTTCTGATTACCCATTGTCTGCCCTTTGATTTATGACTTCTCACTACTCATTGCCCTTTGATTTATTACTTCTGACTACCCGTTGTCTGTCCTTTGATTTATGTCTTCTGATTACCCATTGTCTGCCCTTTGATTTATTACTTTTGACTACCCATTGTCTGCCTTTGATTTATGACTTCTGACTACTCATTGTCTGTCCTTTGATTTATTACTTCTGACTACCCGTTGTCTGTCCTTTGATTTATGACTTCTGACAACCCATTGTCTGCCCTTTGATTTATTACTTCTGATTACCCATTGTCTGCCCTTTGATTTATGTCTTCTGACTACCCATTGTCTGTCCTTTGATTTATGTCTTCTGACTACTCATTGTCCTTTGATTTATGACTTCTGACTACCCATTGTCTGCCTTTGATTTATGTCATCTGACTACCCATTGTCTGTCCTTTGATTTATGAGTTCTGACTACCCATTGTCTGCCCTTTGATTTATGACTTCTCAATACCCATTGTCTGCCCTTTGATTTATTACTTCTGATTACCCATTGTCTGCCCTTTGATTTATGTCTTCTGACTACCCATTGTCTGCCCTTTGATTTATTACTTCTGACTACCCATTGTCTGCCCTTTGATTTATGTCTTCTGACTACCCATTGTCTGCCCTTTGATTTATTACTTCTGATTACCCATTGTCTGCCCTTTGATTTATGTCTTCTGACTACCCATTGTCTGTCCTTTGATTTATTACTTCTGACTACCCATTGCCTGTCCTTTGATTTATTACTTCTGAATACCCATTGTCTGCCCTTTGATTTATGACTTCTGATTACCCATTGTCTGCCCTTTGATTTATTACTTCTGACTACCCATTGTCTGTCCTTTGATTTATTACTTCTCAATACCCATTGTCTGCCCTTTGATTTATGACTTCTGATTACCCATTGTCTGCCTTTGATTTATTACTTCTGACTACCCATTGTCTGCCCTTTGATTTATGACTTCTGATTACCCATTGTCTGCCTTTGATTTATGACTTCTGACTACTCATTGTCCTTTGATTTATTACTTTTGACTACCCATTGTCTGCCCTTTGATTTATGTCTTCTGATTACCCTTTGTCTGCCCTTTGATTTATTACTTCTGACTACCCATTGTCTGTCCTTTGATTTATGACTTCTGACTACTCATTGTCCTTTGATTTATTACTTTTGACTACCCATTGTCTGCCCTTTGATTTATTACTTCTGACTACCCATTGTCTGTCCTTTGATTTATGACTTCTGACTACTCATTGTCCTTTGATTTATGTCTTCTGACTACCCATTGTCTGCCATTTGATTTATGTCTTCTGACTACCCATTGTCTGTCCTTTGATTTATTACTTCTGACTACCCGTTGTCTGTCCTTTGATTTATGTCTTCTGATTACCCATTGTCTGCCCTTTGATTTATGACTTCTGACTACTCATTGTCCTTTGATTTATTACTTTTGACTACCCGTTGTCTGTCCTTTGATTTATGTCTTCTGATTACCCATTGTCTGCCCTTTGATTTATGACTTCTGACTACTCATTGCCCTTTGATTTATTACTTCTGACTACCCGTTGTCTGTCCTTTGATTTATGTCTTCTGATTACCCATTGTCTGCCCTTTGATTTATTACTTTTGACTACCCATTGTCTGCCTTTGATTTATGACTTCTGACTACTCATTGTCTGTCCTTTGATTTATTACTTCTGACTACCCGTTGTCTGTCCTTTGATTTATGACTTCTGACAACCCATTGTCTGCCCTTTGATTTATTACTTCTGATTACCCATTGTCTGCCCTTTGATTTATGTCTTCTGACTACCCATTGTCTGTCCTTTGATTTATGTCTTCTGACTACTCATTGTCCTTTGATTTATGACTTCTGACTACCCATTGTCTGCCTTTGATTTATGTCATCTGACTACCCATTGTCTGTCCTTTGATTTATGAGTTCTGACTACCCATTGTCTGCCCTTTGATTTATGACTTCTCAATACCCATTGTCTGCCCTTTGATTTATTACTTCTGATTACCCATTGTCTGCCCTTTGATTTATGTCTTCTGACTACCCATTGTCTGCCCTTTGATTTATTACTTCTGACTACCCATTGTCTGCCCTTTGATTTATGTCTTCTGACTACCCATTGTCTGCCCTTTGATTTATTACTTCTGATTACCCATTGTCTGCCCTTTGATTTATGTCTTCTGACTACCCATTGTCTGTCCTTTGATTTATTACTTCTGACTACCCATTGTCTGCCCTTTGATTTATGAGTTCTGACTACCCATTGTCTGCCCTTTGATTTATGTCTTCTGACTACCCATTGTCTGTCCTTTGATTTATTACTTTTGACTACCCATTGTCTGCCCTTTGATTTATGACTTCTCAATACCCATTGTCTGCCCTTTGATTTATTACTTCTGATTACCCATTGTCTGCCCTTTGATTTATGTCTTCTGACTACCCATTGTCTGTCCTTTGATTTATTACTTTTGACTACCAATTGTCTGCCATTTGATTTATGACTTCTCAATACCCATTGTCTGCCCTTTGATTTATTACTTCTGACTACCCATTGTCTGCCCTTTGATTTATGCCTTCTGACTACCCATTGTCTGCCCTTTGATTTATTACTTCTGATTACCCATTGTCTGCTTTTTGATTTATGTCTTCTGACTACCCATTGTCTGTCCTTTGATTTATTACTTCTGACTACCCATTGTCTGTCCTTTGATTTATGAGTTCTGACTACCCATTGTCTGCCCTTTGATTTATGACTTCTGACTACCCATTGTCTGCCCTTTGATTTATTACTTCTGACTACCCATTGTCTGTCCTTTGATTTATGAGTTCTGACTACCCATTGTCTGCCCTTTGATTTATGACTTCTGACTACCCATTGTCTGCCCTTTGATTTATGACTTCTGACTACTCATTGTCTTCCCTTTGATTTATGAGTTCTGACTACCCATTGTCTGTCCTTTGATTTATGAGTTCTGACTACCCATTGTCTTCCCTTTGATTTATTACTTCTGACTACCCATTGTCTGTCCTTTGATTTATGAGTTCTGACTACCCATTGTCTTCCCTTTGATTTATTACTTCTGACTACCCATTGTCTGCCCTTTGATTTATGAGTTCTGACTACCCATTGTCTGCCCTTTGATTTATGACTTCTGACTACCCATTGTCTGCCCTTTGATTTATGAGTTCTGACTACCCATTGTCTTCCCTTTGATTTATTACTTCTGACTACCCATTGTCTGCCCTTTGATTTATGAGTTCTGACTACCCATTGTCTGCCCTTTGATTTATGAGTTCTGACTACCCATTGTCTGCCCTTTGATTTATGTCTTCTGACTACCCATTGTCTGCCCTTTGATTTATGACTTCTGACTACCCATTGTCTGTCCTTTGATTTATGACTTCTGACTACCCATTGTCTGCCCTTTGATTTATGACTTCTGACTACCCATTGTCTGCCCTTTGATTTATTACTTCTGACTACCCATTGTCTGCCCTTTGATTTATGACTTCTGATTACCCATTGTCTGCCCTTTGATTTATTACTTCTGACTACCCATTGTCTGTCCTTTGATTTATTACTTCTGAATACCCATTGTCTGCCCTTTGATTTATGACTTCTGATTACCCATTGTCTGCCTTTGATTTATTATTTCTGACTACCCATTGTCTGCCTTTGATTTATGACTTCTGACTACTCATTGTCTGCCTTTGATTTATTACTTTTGACTACCCATTGTCTGCCCTTTGATTTATGTCTTCTGATTACCCTTTGTCTGCCCTTTGATTTATTACTTCTGACTACCCATTGTCTGTCCTTTGATTTATGACTTCTGACTACTCATTGTCCTTTGATTTATTACTTTTGACTACCCATTGTCTGCCCTTTGATTTATTACTTCTGACTACCCATTGTCTCTCCTTTGATTTATGACTTCTGACTACTCATTGTCCTTTGATTTATGTCTTCTGACTACCCATTGTCTGCCATTTGATTTATGTCTTCTGACTACCCATTGTCTGTCCTTTGATTTATTACTTCTGACTACCCGTTGTCTGTCCTTTGATTTATGTCTTCTGATTACCCATTGTCTGCCCTTTGATTTATGTCTTCTGACTACCCATTGTCTGCCCTTTGATTTATGACTTCTGACTACCCATTGTCTGTCCTTTGATTTATGACTTCTGACTACCCATTGTCTGCCCTTTGATTTATGACTTCTGACTACCCATTGTCTGCCCTTTGATTTATTACTTCTGACTACCCATTGTCTGCCCTTTGATTTATGACTTCTGATTACCCATTGTCTGCCTTTGATTTATGACTTCTGATTACCCATTGTCTGCCTTTGATTTATTACTTCTGACTACTCATTGTCCTTTGATTTATTACTTCTGACTACCCGTTGTCTGTCCTTTGATTTATGACTTCTCACTACCCATTGTCTTCCCTTTGATTTATTACTTCTGACTACCCATTGTCTGCCTTTGATTTATGACTTCTGACTACCTATTGTCTGCCCTTTGATTTATTACTTCTGACTACCCATTGTCTGCCTTTGATTTATGACTTCTGATTACCCATTGTCTGCCTTTGATTTATTACTTCTGACTACTCATTGTCCTTTGATTTATTACTTCTGACTACCCATTGTCTGCCCTTTGATTTATGACTTCTGATTACCCATTGTCTGTCCTTTGATTTATTACTTCTGACTACTCATTGTCCTTTGATTTATGACTTCTGACTACCCGTTGTCTGTACTTTGATTTATGACTTCTGACTACCCATTGTCTTCCCTTTGATTTATTACTTCTGACTACCCATTGTCTGCCTTTGATTTATGTCTTCTGACTACCCATTGTCTGCCTTTCATTTATGACTTCTGACTACCCATTGTCTGCCTTTGATTTATTACTTCTGACTACTCATTGTCCTTTGATTTATTACTTCTGACTACCCATTGTCTGCCCTTTGATTTATGACTTCTGACTACTCATTGTCCTTTGATTTATGACTTCTGACTACTCATTGTCCTTTGATTTATGACTTCTGACTACCCATTATCTGTCCTTTGATTTATGAGTTCTGACTACCCATTGTCTGTCCTTTGATTTATTACTTCTGACTACCCATTGTCTGTCCTTTGATTTATTACTTCTGAATACCCATTGTCTGCCCTTTGATTTATGACTTCTGATTACCCATTGTCTGCCTTTGATTTATTACTTCTGACTACCCATTGTCTGTCCTTTGATTTATTACTTTTGACTACCCATTGTCTGCCCTTTGATTTATGTCTTCTGATTACCCATTGTCTGCCCTTTGATTTATGTTTTCTGACTACCCATTGTCTGCCCTTTGATTTATATCTTCTGACTACCCATTGTCTGTCCTTTGATTTATTACTTCTGACTACCCGTTGTCTGTCCTTTGATTTATGTCTTCTGATTACCCATTGTCTGCCCTTTGATTTATGTCTTCTGACTACCCATTGTCTGCCTTTGATTTATTACTTCTGACTACCCATTGTCTGTCCTTTGATTTATGTCTTCTGACTACCCGTTGTCTGTCCTTTGATTTATGTCTTCTGATTACCCATTGTCTGCCCTTTGATTTATGTCTTCTGAATACTCATTGTCCTTTGATTTATTACTTTTGACTACCCATTGTCTGCCCTTTGATTTATTACTTCTGACTACCCGTTGTCTGTCCTTTGATTTATGTCTTCTGATTACCCATTGTCTGCCCTTTGATTTATGACTTCTGATTACCCATTGTCTGCCCTTTGATTTATGACTTTTGATTACCCATTGTCTGCCCTTTGATTTATGACTTCTGACTACTCATTGTCCTTTGATTTATTACTTTTGACTACCCGTTGTCTGCCCTTTGATTTATTACTTCTGACTACCCGTTGTCTGTCCTTTGATTTATGTCTTCTGACTACCCATTGTCTGTCCTTTGATTTATGTCTTCTGATTACCCATTGCCTGTCCTTTGATTTATGAGTTCTGACTACTCATTGTCTGCCCTTTGATTTATGACTTTTGACTACCCATTGTCTGTCCTTTGATTTATGACTTTTGATTACCCATTGTCTGCCCTTTGATTTATGACTTCTGACTACTCATTGTCCTTTGATTTATTACTTTTGATTACTCATTGTCTGCCCTTTGATTTATTACTTCTGACTACCCGTTGTCTGTCCTTTGATTTATGACTTCTGACTACCCATTGTCTGCCCTTTGATTTATTACTTCTGATTACCCATTGTCTGCCCTTTGATTTATGTCTTCTGACTACCCATTGTCTGTCCTTTGATTTATGTCTTCTGACTACTCATTGTCTGTCCTTTGATTTATTACTTTTGACTACCCATTGTCTGTCCTTTGATTTATGAGTTCTGACTACCCATTGTCTGCCCTTTGATTTATGACTTCTCAATACCCATTGTCTGCCCTTTGATTTATTACTTCTGATTACCCATTGTCTGCCCTTTGATTTATGTCTTCTGACTACCCATTGTCTGCCCTTTGATTTATTACTTCTGACTACCCATTGTCTGCCCTTTGATTTATGTCTTCTGACTACCCATTGTCTGCCCTTTGATTTATTACTTCTGATTACCCATTGTCTGCCCTTTGATTTATGTCTTCTGACTACCCATTGTCTGTCCTTTGATTTATTACTTCTGACTACCCATTGTCTGTCCTTTGATTTATGAGTTCTGACTACCCATTGTCTGCCCTTTGATTTATGTCTTCTGACTACCCATTGTCTGTCCTTTGATTTATTACTTTTGACTACCCATTGTCTGCCCTTTGATTTATGACTTCTCAATACCCATTGTCTGCCCTTTGATTTATTACTTCCGATTACCCATTGTCTGCCCTTTGATTTATGTCTTCTGACTACCCATTGTCTGTCCTTTGATTTATTACTTTTGACTACCCATTGTCTGCCATTTGATTTATGACTTCTCAATACCCATTGTCTGCCCTTTGATTTATTACTTCTGACTACCCATTGTCTGCCCTTTGATTTATGCCTTCTGACTACCCATTGTCTGCCCTTTGATTTATTACTTCTGATTACCCATTGTCTGCCCTTTGATTTATGTCTTCTGACTACCCATTGTCTGTCCTTTGATTTATTACTTCTGACTACCCATTGTCTGTCCTTTGATTTATGAGTTCTGACTACCCATTGTCTGCCCTTTGATTTATGTCTTCTGACTACCCATTGTCTGCCCTTTGATTTATGACTTCTGACTACCCATTGTCTGTCCTTTGATTTATGACTTCTGACTACCCATTGTCTGCCCTTTGATTTATGTCTTCTGACTACCCATTGTCTGCCCTTTGATTTATGACTTCTGACTACCCATTGTCTGCCCTTTGATTTATGTCTTCTGACTACCCATTGTCTGCCCTTTGATTTATGACTTCTGACTACCCATTGTCTGTCCTTTGATTTATGACTTCTGACTACCCATTGTCTGCCCTTTGATTTATGACTTCTGATAACCCATTGTCTGTCCTTTGATTTATGACTTCTGACTACCCATTGTCTGCCCTTTGATTTATGAGTTCTGACTACCCATTGTCTTCCCTTTGATTTATTACTTCTGACTACCCATTGTCTGCCCTTTGATTTATGAGTTCTGACTACCAATTGTCTGTCCTTTGATTTATGAGTTCTGACTACCCATTGTCTGCCCTTTGATTTATGAGTTCTGACTACCCATTGTCTTCCCTTTGATTTATTACTTCTGACTACCCATTGTCTGCCCTTTGATTTATGAGTTCTGACTACCCATTGTCTGCCCTTTGATTTATGAGTTCTGACTACCCATTGTCTGCCCTTTGATTTATGTCTTCTGACTACCCATTGTCTGCCCTTTGATTTATGACTTCTGACTACCCATTGTCTGTCCTTTGATTTATGACTTCTGACTACCCATTGTCTGCCCTTTGATTTATGACTTCTGACTATCCATTGTCTGCCATTTGATTTATTTCCTCTGACTACCCATTGTCTGCCCTTTGACTTATGACTTCTGATTACCCATTGTCTGCCTTTGATTTATGACTTCTGATTACCCATTGTCTGCATTTGATTTATTACTTCTGACTACTCATTGTCCTTTGATTTATTACTTCTGACTACCCGTTGTCTGTCCTTTGATTTATGACTTCTCACTACCCTTTGTCTTCCCTTTGATTTATTACTTCTGACTACCCATTATCTGCCTTTGATTTATGACTTCTGATTACCCATTGTCTGCCTTTGATTTATTACTTCTGACTACCCATTGTCTGTCCTTTGATTTATGTCTTCTGACTACCCATTGTCTGCCCTTTGATTTATTACTTCTGATTACCCATTGTCTGCCCTTTGATTTATGTCTTCTGACTACCCATTGTCTGTCCTTTGATTTATTACTTCTGACTACCCATTGTCTGTCCTTTGATTTATGAGTTCTGACTACCCATTGTCTGCCCTTTGATTTATGTCTTCTGACTACCCATTGTCTGCCCTTTGATTTATGAGTTCTGACTACCCATTGTCTGTCCTTTGATTTATTACTTCTGACTACCCATTGCCTGTCCTTTGATTTATTACTTCTGAATACCCATTGTCTGCCCTTTGATTTATGACTTCTGATTACCCATTGTCTGCCCTTTGATTTATTACTTCTGACTACCAATTGTCTGTCCTTTGATTTATTACTTCTGAATACCCATTGTCTGCCCTTGGATTTATGACTTCTGATTACCCATTGTCTGCCTTTGATTTATTACTTCTGACTACCCATTGTCTGCCCTTTGATTTATGACTTCTGATTACCCATTGTCTGCCCTTTGATTTATGTCTTCTGACTACCCATTGTCTGTCCTTTGATTTATGACTTCGGACTACTCATTGTCCTTTGATTTATGACTTCTGACTACCCATTGTCTGCCCTTTGATTTATGTCTTCTGACTACCCATTGTCTGCCCTTTGATTTATGACTTCTGACTACCCATTGTCTGTCCTTTGATTTATGAGTTCTGACTACCCATTGTCTGCCCTTTGATTTATGTCTTCTGACTACCCATTGTCTGCCCTTTGATTTATGTCTTCTGACTACCCATTGTCTGCCCTTTGATTTATGTCTTCTGACTACCCATTGTCTGCCCTTTGATTTATGACTTCTGACTACCCATTGTCTGTCCTTTGATTTATGAGTTCTGACTACCCATTGTCTGCCCTTTGATTTATGTCTTCTGACTACCCATTGTCTGTCCTTTGATTTATGACTTCTGACTACCCATTGTCTGCCCTTTGATTTATGTCTTCTGACTACCCATTGTCTGCCCTTTGATTTATGACTTCTGACTACCCATTGTCTGTCCTTTGATTTATTACTTCTGACTACCCATTGTCTGTCCTTTGATTTATTACTTCTGACTACCCATTGTCTGCCCTTTGATTTATGAGTTCTGACTACTCATTGTCCTTTGATTTATTACTTCTGACTACCCATTGTCTGCCCTTTGATTTATGTCTTCTGACTACCCATTGTCTGCCCTTTGATTTATGTCTTCTGATTACCCATTGTCTGCCCTTTGATTTATGTCTTCTGATTACCCATTGTCTGTCCTTTGATTTATTACTTCTGACTACCCATTGTCTGTCCTTTGATTTATGAGTTCTGACTACTCATTGTCTGTCCTTTGATTTATGAGTTCTGACTACCCATTGTCCTTTGATTTATTACTTCTGATTACCCATTGTCTGTCCTTTGATTTATGACTTCTGACTACCCATTGTCTGCCCTTTGATTTATGTCTTCTGACTACCCATTGTCTGCCCTTTGATTTATGACTTCTGATTACCCATTGTCTGCCCTTTGATTTATTACTTCTGACTACCCATTGTCTGTCCTTTGATTTATTACTTCTGACTACCCATTGTCTGTCCTTTGATTTATTACTTCTGACTACCCATTGTCTGCCCTTTGATTTATGAGTTCTGACTACCCATTGTCTGTCCTTTGATTTATTACTTCTGACTACCCATTGTCTGTCCTTTGATTTATGTCTTCTGACTACCCATTGTCTGCCCTTTGATTTATGAGTTCTGACTACCCATTGTCTGTCCTTTGATTTATTACTTCTGACTACTCATTGTCTGTCCTTTGATTTATGTCTTCTGACTACCCATTGTCTGCCCTTTGATTTATGACTTCTGACTACCCATTGTCTGTCCTTTGATTTATGACTTCTGACTACCCATTGTCTGTCCTTTGATTTATGAGTTCTGACTACCCATTGTCTGCCCTTTGATTTATGACTTCTGATTACCCATTGTCTGTCCTTTGATTTATGACTTCTGACTACCCATTGTCTGTCCTTTGATTTATGAGTTCTGACTACCCATTGTCTGCCCTTTGATTTATGTCTTCTGACTACCCATTGTCTGCCCTTTGATTTATGACTTCTGACTACCCATTGTCTGTCCTTTGATTTATGACTTCGGACTACCCATTGTCTGTCCTTTGATTTATGACTTCTGACTACCATTGTCTTCCCTTTGATTTATTACTTCTGACTACCCATTGTCTGCCCTTTGATTTATGAGTTCTGACTACCCATTGTCTGCCCTTTGATTTATGAGTTCTGACTACCCATTGTCTGCCCTTTGATTTATGTCTTCTGACTACCCATTGTCTGCCCTTTGATTTATGACTTCAGACTACCCATTGTCTGCCCTTTGATTTATGAGTTCTGAATACCCATTGTCTGCCCTTTGATTTATGTCTTCTGACTACCCATTGTCTGCCCTTTGATTTATGACTTCTGACTACCCATTGTCTGTCCTTTGATTTATTACTTCTGACTACCCATTGTCTGTCCTTTGATTTATGAGTTCTGACTACCCATTGTCTGCCCTTTGATTTATGACTTCTGACTACCCATTGTCTGCCCTTTGATTTATGACTTCTGACTACCCATTGTCTGTCCTTTGATTTATGACTTCGGACTACCCATTGTCTGTCCTTTGATTTATGACTTCTGACTACCCATTGTCTGCCCTTTGATTTATGACTTCTGACTACCCATTGTCTGTCCTTTGATTTATGTCTTCTGACTACCCATTGTCTGCCCTTTGATTTATGAGTTCTGACTACCCATTGTCTGTCCTTTGATTTATGAGTTCTGACTACCCATTGTCTGTCCTTTGATTTATGACTTCTGACTACCCATTGTATGTCCTTTGATTTATGACTTCTGACTACCCATTGTCTGCCCTTTGATTTATGACTTCTGACTACCCATTGTCTGTCCTTTGATTTATGAGTTCTGACTACCAATTGTCTGCCCTTTGATTTATGAGTTCTGACTACCCATTTTCTGCCCTTTGATTTTTGATTTCTGACTACCCATTGTCTGCCCTTTGATTTATTACTTCTGACTACCCATTGTCTGCCCTTTGATTTATGTCTTCTGACTACTCATTGTCCTTTGATTTATGACTTCTGACTACCCATTGTCTGCCCTTTGATTTATGACTTCTGACTACCCATTGTCTGTCCTTTGATTTATGAGTTCTGATTACCCATTGTCTGCCCTTTGATTTATGTCTTCTGACTACTCATTGTCCTTTGATTTATTACTTTTGACTACCCATTGTCTGTCCTTTGATTTATTACTTCTGATTACCCATTGTCTGCCCTTTGATTTATGAGTTCTGACTACCCATTGTCTGTCCTTTGATTTATGACTTCTGACTACCCATTGTCTGCCCTTTGATTTATGAGTTCTGACTACCCATTGTCTGCCCTTTGATTTATGACTTCTGATTACCCATTGTCTGTCCTTTGATTTATGACTTCTGACTACCCATTGTCTGGCCTTTGATTTATGACTTCTGATTACCCATTGTCTGTCCTTTGATTTATTACTTCTGATTACCCATTGTCTGCCCTTTGATTTATGAGTTCTGACTACCCATTGTCTGGCCTTTGATTTATGACTTCTGATTACCCATTGTCTGTCCTTTGATTTATTACTTCTGACTACCCATTGTCTGTCCTTTGATTTATTACTTCTGAATACCCATTGTCTGCCCTTTGATTTATTACTTCTGACTACCCATTGTCTGTCCTTTGATTTATTACTTCTGAATACCCATTGTCTGCCCTTTGATTTATGACTTCTGATTACCCATTGTCTGCCCTTTGACTTATTACTTCTGACTACCCATTGTCTGTCCTTTGATTTATTACTTCTGAATACCCATTGTCTGCCCTTGGATTTATGACTTCTGATTACCCATTGTCTGCCTTTGATTTATGACTTCTGACTACCCATTGTCTGTCCTTTGATTTATGACTTCTGACTACCCATTGTCTGTCCTTTGATTTATGACTGCTGACTACCCATTGTCTGCCTTTGATTTATGACTTCTGACTACTCATTGTCTGCCCTTTGATTTATTTCTTTTGACTACCCATTGTCTGTCCTTTGATTTATGAGTTCTGACTACCCATTGTCTGCCCTTTGATTTATGACTTCTGATTACCCATTGTCTGTCCTTTGATTTATTACTTCTGAATACCCATTGTCTGCCCTTTGATTTATGTCTTCTGACTACTCATTGTCCTTTGATTTATGACTTCTGACTACCCATTGTCTGCCCTTTGATTTATGAGTTCTGACTACCCATTGTCTGCCCTTTGATTTATGACTTCTGACTACCCATTGTCTGCCCTTTGATTTATGACTTCTGACTACCCATTGTCTGCCCTTTGATTTATTACTTTTGACTACCCATTGTCTGTCCTTTGATTTATTACTTCTGAATACCCATTGTCTGCCCTTTGATTTATGACTTCTGATTACCCATTGTCTGCCTTTGATTTATTACTTCTGACTACCCATTGTCTGCCCTTTGATTTATGACTTCTGACTACCCATTGTCTGTCCTTTGATTTATGACTTCTGACTACCCATTGTCTGTCCTTTGATTTATTACTTCTGACTACCCATTGTCTGCCTTTGATTTATGACTTCTGACTACTCATTGTCTGCCCTTTGATTTATTACTTTTGACTACCCATTGTCTGTCCTTTGATTTATGAGTTCTGACTACCCATTGTCTGCCCTTTGATTTATGACTTCTGATTACCCATTGTCTGTCCTTTGATTTATTACTTCTGAATACCCATTGTCTGCCCTTTGATTTATGACTTCTGACTACTCATTGTCCTTTGATTTATGACTTCTGACTACCCATTGTCTGCCCTTTGATTTATGAGTTCTGACTACCCATTGTCTGCCCTTTGATTTATGACTTCTGACTACCCATTGTCTGCCCTTTGATTTATGAGTTCTGACTACTCATTGTCTGCCCTTTGATTTATTACTTTTGACTACCCATTGTCTGTCCTTTGATTTATTACTTCTGAATACCCATTGTCTGCCCTTTGATTTATGACTTCTGATTACCCATTGTCTGCCCTTTGATTTATTACTTCTGACTACCCATTGTCTGCCCTTTGATTTATGACTTCTGACTACTCATTGTCCTTTGATTTATTACTTTTGACTACCCATTGTCTGCCCTTTGATTTATGACTTCTGACTTCCCATTGTCTGCCTTTGATTTATTACTTCTGACTACCCATTGTCTGCCCTTTGATTTATTACTTCTGATTACCCATTGTCTGCCTTTGATTTATGACTTCTGACTACCCATTGTCTGTCCTTTGATTTATGAATTCTGACTACCCATTGTCTGCCCTTTGATTTATGACTTCTGACTACCCATTGTCTGCCCTTTGATTTATGACTTCTGACTACTCATTGTCCTTTGATTTATTACTTCTGATTACTCATTGTCTGTCCTTTGATTTATGACTTCTGATTACCCATTGTCTGCCTTTGATTTATGACTTCTGACTACTCATTGTCTGCCCTTTGATTTATGACTTCTGATTACCCATTGTCTGCCTTTGATTTATGACTTTTGACTACCCATTGTCTGCCCTTTGATTTATGACTTCTGACTACTCATTGTCTGCCCTTTGATTTATGACTTCTGACTACCCATTGTCTGCCCTTTGATTTATGAGTTCTGACTACTCATTGTCTGCCCTTTGATTTATTACTTTTGACTACCCATTGTCTGTCCTTTGATTTATTACTTCTGAATACCCATTGTCTGCCCTTTGATTTATGACTTCTGATTACCCATTGTCTGCCCTTTGATTTATGACTTCTGACTACTCATTGTCTGCCCTTTGATTTATGACTTCTGATTACCCATTGTCTGCCTTTGATTTATGACTTCTGACTACCCATTGTCTGTCCTTTGATTTATGACTTCTGACTACTCATTGTCCTTTGATTTATTACTTTTGACTACCCATTGTCTGCCCTTTGATTTATGACTTCTGACTTCCCATTGTCTGCCTTTGATTTATTACTTCTGACTACTCATTGTCTGCCCTTTGATTTATGACTTCTGATTACCCATTGTCTGCCTTTGATTTATGACTTCTGACTACCCATTGTCTGCCCTTTGATTTATGACTTCTGACTACTCATTGTCCTTTGATTTATTACTTCTGATTACTCATTGTCTGCCCTTTGATTTATGACTTCTGATTACCCATTGTCTGCCTTTGATTTATGACTTCTGACTACCCATTGTCTGCCCTTTGATTTATGACTTCTGATTACCCATTGTCTGCCCTTTGATTTATGTCTTCTGACTACCCATTGTCTGCCCTTTGATTTATGTCTTCTGACTACCCATTGTCTGTCCTTTGATTCATGACTTCTGACTACCCATTGTCTGCCCTTTGATTTATGTCTTCTGACTACCCATTGTCTGCCCTTTGATTTATGTCTTCTGACTACCCATTGTCTGCCCTTTGATTTATGTCTTCTGACTACCCATTGTCTGCCCTTTGATTTATGACTTCTGACTACCCATTGTCTGTCCTTTGATTTATGTCTTCTGACTACCCATTGTCTGTCCTTTGATTTATGACTTCTGACTACCCATTGTCTGCCCTTTGATTTATGTCTTCTGACTACCCATTGTCTGTCCTTTGATTTATGTCTTCTGACTACCCATTGTCTGCCCTTTGATTTATTACTTCTGACTACCCATTGTCTGTCCTTTGATTTATGAGTTCTGACTACCCATTGTCTGCCCTTTGATTTATGTCTTCTGACTACTCATTGTCCTTTGATTTATTACTTCTGACTACCCATTGTCTGCCCTTTGATTTATGTCTTCTGACTACCCATTGTCTGTCCTTTGATTTATGTCTTCTGACTACCCATTGTCTGCCCTTTGATTTATTACTTCTGACTACCCATTGTCTGCCCTTTGATTTATGTCTTCTGATTACCCATTGTCTGCCCTTTGATTTATGTCTTCTGACTACCCATTGTCTGTCCTTTGATTTATGACTTCTGACTACCCATTGTCTGTCCTTTGATTTATGACTTCTGACTACCCATTGTCTGCCCTTTGATTTATGACTTCTGACTACCCATTGTCTTCCCTTTGATTTATGACTTCGGACTACCAATTGTCTGCCCTTTGATTTATGAGTTCTGACTACCCATTGTCTGTCCTTTGATTTATGAGTTCTGACTACCCATTGTCTGTCCTTTGATTTATGTCTTCTGACTACTCATTGTCCTTTGATTTATGACTTCTGACTACCCATTGTCTGCCCTTTGATTTATGACTTCTGACTACCCATTGTCTGCCCTTTGATTTATGACTTCTGACTACCCATTGTCTGCCCTTTGATTTATGACTTCTGACTACCCATTGTCTGCCCTTTGATTTATTACTTCTGACTACCCATTGTCTGCCCTTTGATTTATGACTTCTGACTACCCATTGTCTGTCCTTTGATTTATGACTTCTGACTACCCATTGTCTGTCCTTTGATTTATGACTTCTGACTACCCATTGTCTGCCCTTTGATTTATGACTTCTGACTACCCATTGTCTGCCCTTTGATTTATGACTTCGGACTACCAATTGTCTGCCCTTTGATTTATGAGTTCTGACTACCCATTGTCTGTCCTTTGATTTATGAGTTCTGACTACCCATTGTCTGTCCTTTGATTTATGAGTTCTGACTACCCATTGTCTGCCCTTTGATTTATGTCTTCTGACTACCCATTGTCTGTCCTTTGATTTATGAGTTCTGACTACCCATTGTCTGTCCTTTGATTTATGACTTCTGACTGGGTGAGTGAGTGAGTGAGTGAGTGAGTGAGTGAGTGAGTGAGTGAGTGAGTGAGTGAGTGAGTGAGTGAGTGAGTGAGGGAGGGAGGGAGGGAGGGAGGGAGGGAGGGAGGGAGGGAGGGAGGGAGGGAGGGAGGGAGGGAGGGAGGGAGGGAGGGAGGGAGGGAGGGAGGGAGGGAGGGAGGGAGGGAGGGAGTGAGTGAGTGAGTGAGTGAGTGAGGGAGGGAGGGAGGGAGGGAGGGAGGGAGGGAGGGAGGGAGGGAGGGAGGGAGGGAGGGAGGGAGGGAGGGAGGGAGGGAGGGAGGGAGGGAGGGAGGGAGGGAGGGAGGGAGGGAGGGAGGGAGGGAGTGAGTGAGTGAGTGAGTGAGTGAGTGAGTGAGTGAGTGAGTGAGTGAGTGAGTGAGTGAGTGAGTGAGTGAGTGAGTGAGTGAGTGAGTGAGTGAGTGAGTGAGTGAGTATTGTTTAACACCAATTCAGCAATTTATCAGCTATATCATGGCGAAAACAAGTTAGTTGTCAATGAGATGATGATGAGGTCTGCTTTGTACTTTCATAGTGCTAGCTCACTGAAACAGCAGTCAGCGGGTAGACATATCGCTCCACTCGGACACATTATTCTGATTCCTAGGCAACCAGCCTTTACTTTTTTCTCCTTAATGCTGTGTGAAGCAACACATACCAATTTCATATTCTTTGGTTTGACCCAACCGGGGCTCGAACCCACAATCTACCGCACTCGAGGCGAACGCGCTAACCATTAAGCAACCGATGCGATTATTTAGTTGAACAAAAACAATATCATAAAGTCATAATGGTTTATTGCTTATCAATCGTCAATGGATTTCGTAACAACCTACGTTTGTTTGTAATAGTGTACAATACAACAACTATCAGAAATCGATCACAATGCAAAAAATTAATCGCCATTTATCATATATCATACCAGATCATATATATATATATATACATTTACTATCAAGCATGTCCCATACAACATCTACCAATAACTAATAGCAGTTAAAATGTTCTAAACGGCCCAATCTGATTAAACTGCACATGTTAAATACACCACGCTGCATTAATATCTGACACAACTATATTTAACTTGACCTCTATGTGATCTTTAGGTAAGCCAATGAGAGAACAATAACGATCACGTGGAAGAAATGTTCGGTCTAATTGTGTCATATGGATATGCAGTTAACATTTTATTTCATATTCTATTATTATTCTATGTTCAATAGTTGATTCCAACAAAAAGTGACATATTTCTTCTCGTCTCTCACGAAGATCATTAATTTCTTTAGATTGATTTAATTTTTGGCGTTGAATGCCACTTTCAACAATATTTCAGCTATATCATGGTGACCAATTTCTTTAGATGTTCATGACCAATTGATATTAAATATGTAAGAAGCTTCAGTTATATTTTACATTATACCTTCTTAGCTAATAATCAGCTACAAAGCAACTGTGCGTATTCATTGACCTTGCTATTGTACTGGCAATAATTATGTGGTCATGCATTCTTGTGATATTGTATGGTCTTTTTGAAATTACCGCGATTGGGCGCCGGTGTCTTGTTGTTGTTTATATCTGTATTGGTATGGAGATGGTAAAAGCTTAACCCGGTCACATTTTGATCCCGACTCAAACCATGATCTGGATTTCCAATACCATATGTAGTGTTCGTTTTGTTTTCAATGATTTCGTTGTTAGTTTGTTTTGGTTTTGTTGTGTTTTACGCCACGTTCAACAATATTTCAGTTATATCGTAGCGGTCAGTTTCATTGGTGGAGCAAAAACATGTTCCTGGAGAAAACAACCGACCTGCCGCCAGGTACTGATCAACTTTATCCTATAATCAATGATTTGAGGTTAGATGTGGATGTAGCTTTGGGTAATATTGATGGAGTTTTTACCCGCCACTCTTTAAGCTTTCTTTTCGTAAGTTATTAGAGGTACCTTATTTAACAAATGATTTTAATCAGATTGTAATGGCCTTAACATTAGAGAGTAAGATTTTAATATTTGATTCTCAATTTAGAAAAAAAATACGTCATTGTCCAAATTTGCTTCAGAGAGATAATCAAGAAGAAGAAATGTGTTGTCCGACCTGATAGTACCGCGGTGGCTATGGTTTCGTGTATCCACGTGCTATCTAAATCAATTGCCGCCTCCATATCATTAATTCAATTTCCACGGTACCTTAGGAACCCGGTATACATTGTTTGTTCATAACCAACTATATAGTGACTAACATTTCCTATATGAATCGATGCGATTCGGGTAGGAATGTTTGAGTATATCCAACATATGCATGGTCCGTGTGCACTTTTAAATGATAGACATATATAAACTTCAATAAAACAAAAACAAATTATCAATATTTCGAATGGCCAGCTCAGCGTCTGCATGGAGGAACACTTGCCCAACAGCCAACTTGACAACAGGCGTCTTTTTACAATAATGTAATTTAAATTGTATATATTCTCGTTGAAACCAATTGGATTTCTTTAATAGTAGCAACTTTGACAGCAGTGTTTTGCAACGAGTGGTCTCGCACACTCCGTCTTGCCATTCTGTGCTATAAAAGCTGAGCATTCATAGCCATTTATTCTTACATATATATTATCTGAACACTCTGTAGCTGTTGTCTCTGGAGTATATGTTGGTGGAACGCTTTGTTCTGAAAATTATAAAAGTTTAGGTTTAGGTTTGTGGTATTTAGCGCTACTTTCAACAATTTTTCAGTCATATCGTGGCGGTTAAAATTATAAATTTATAAAGGCATTTTAAATATAAACATTCCTTCCATGCATGATAGTATCAACAATTGTAACACAGATATATACATTGAAGTGGATTCCAGCCATTACAAAGTTCTACAGCATCCCTTAAGAGTTCTTGTACGGAAATTGTCTTATACAGGACATATACTGGATGTTAAGTGTGAACCGATCCGTGATCTAATAGCTTCTATATGAGATATTGCTACTGATAAAAAAGGAAGTCTTCAAGCTTGTAGAGTTGTATATCAAATATTCCTCCGTTATCGATTTCTAGGTGAAGGTCAAGGTAAGAAGCAAACTTTTGAGAATCAGTAGCATCCTTTATTTCAAGCTCATTTGGATAAATGAGATGCAGATAATCACATAATCAAGAATTGGTCAGTGACAGAACATCATCTATACAGAGGAAACTGGAAATTAAATGTTTGGGATAACTTTCTTTATTCTTGTGAAGCTCTTAAAGAAAATATGTCCCATAAGCGTGTAAAAACAAATCAGCGAATAGTTGGGTACAATATGTACCACTGACAGTTGAACTACCAAGCTGAAGAAATATGCTTACCAAACATTTGAACGATCTCGTCTTGTTTATATTTATTATTTCATTTGATTTGATTTTGATTTTGGTATTTAATGCCACTTTCAGCAATATTTCAGCTATATCATGGCGAACAGTGTTAGTGGTGGAAGAAGCCGCAGTACCCGGAGAGAACCACCGACCATGGACAAGCAACTGGTAAGCTTGATCACTTGCGGCTGCGAGTCGAGTACACCCTTTTTGTAATTTACAAAGCTGGGCACGAACCCACACCGTATTGGTGACAGGCTTGTATGAGTTATTAGGTAATCCAACTACCTAACTTATTGAGCCACCCGGGCCCTTTATTTCATTTATAATGTCTTTTGACAAAGTAAGACAAACTAAAGAAATATGTTTGAATATGATCTTGTCTTGTTTATATTTTGACAAAGACTCTACAAATAACAGGGAAGTGATACCTTTGTTCTCCTATCTTCTATGAAAGGCAACGCGGAATCAAATACTTTAATAATTCTTACAAACATATTGGGATCTAGAACATAAAGTCTCTATGAAGTAATTTATTTAAAATAAAATTATTATCCACATTTGATTAACGTCACTTCCAGAAAAGCTGGTATCATGACATCTCTGGAGAACAGTTTTGCAAGAATAAATGGCAAAAGTTTAAAATGCAGCTTGGTAGTACACTTGGTCGCTCATGGAATATAAAATTGTTTGCAGGGACACTTGTATGATTTCGGATTCCAGTAGAGTAGGGAAAGATCATATTCCTCATATGTCATGGAAAGACCAAAAGATAAATGATTTGTGATTATCAATAATCTCCGCTGTTGAGAGCGTAGTAGTTGTATATGTAGGATAACATTGCGAGTTCTCCGAGCCTAAATCTCTCTTGAAACAAGCAATGCAATGCTATCTACAGGTAAGAATGATGTTAGGGGCTTTATCCGCAGGTGAAACAACATATCTGTCGTTAGTAGTTGACAGTTTCTCTGCAACAGCAGGACCTTTAAATACATGTTATTTTTGTGCCCATTGGTCTTTTGAGGTTGCTGATTCGAATGTAAATTAATTCGCTACATATTTAACTCATTCTGAAACGGTATCAACCCCCCTTTTCTCCCTTTATCAATTATCAAAATTAAAACAAACACAAAGTCGAAACTACAGGACTCTACTGGACAAATAATCTAACAAAAGTAAAAATAGCGGTAGTTGCTCCTCGAAGAGCGATATATTTAGGAAGATGTTATTTGTTATAATTCCGGAAGAGGAACTCCTTACCTTTCCGGAGCACCTAAGTTCATCCGCAATTGTTAATAGTGTTCGTATTGCTCGATCTTTAGCTAAAAGTGTGTAGTGTTTTGTAGATCGTTGTTTGTATTTTTGTTCTTTTTCATTTAGCCTTTATTTTGTCTGTCCTTTTTCGATTTACGGCTTCTGACTGCAACTTTGGTGTCTTCAAACTTGTCAACGTGTCTTGCATAAAATGAACATGCAAGGACTTCATAGCTTAGAGGTCTATGCACAATAGTATAGCCTAGGATAACATAGACCATCCACATAATTCGTTCCCCAAATGTGTTGTCAATTTATCTGACTGATGGTGGTCGCTGTTCATATACAACCCATAAGCATAATGTGCAAAATGAAACTCTAAAAAACTAATCAAATAACGAGCTATTTAAACATAAACATTCCTGTCATGCATACAATGTAGTAGTATCAACAATTGTAACACAAATATATATTTGAAAGCGGATTCCAGCCATTACAAATTTAAATAACGTTTTATAAGCGTTCTTTAACAGAGTGCGCCTTATTTAAAAGCAACATATTTGACATAGCAACATAGTACATTATATACATTTAATGAATTTTCCATTTTAGACGTTCCGGATTCTATGAAAATGACAAATTTTCTGGCAGCTTATACGCATTAGTTAATGATGTGTTGTTTAACGCCAAACTTGCTGTAAGCAAAAAATAATAGATCAACCAATGTGCGCGCGTCTACATTACTAAAAAAATGTTCGTGTTGGTGATATTTGGGGAATTGTTAACCATCACTGTTTAAAATTTCTTTTCGTAAGAATTATTATCAAACATAGATTAATATCATTCATCGTGCTGACTTTGCGTGATGTGTCGTTATTGGACAACCTATACCCATCTCTTTCCAGCCCCAAAAGAGTTTATTATTCTTATATAAAATCTACCTCATCATTTCAGTAACTATTGAAGCGTCTAAAAAGGTAAACATTACTGAAGACCAGATAAAGGTTCTAGAAAATAAATTAGAGGCATTAAAGGATATATCTGAACCCTCCAGACAACAATTAGAAGAGTTAACAGACTTAGAAAACCAAATACGCTCACACTATGAAAATAAAACTCACGCCGCAAGGTTAAGAGCTAAATTGATTGGTACGAGCAGGGGGAACAATCAACTAAATATTTTTTTTAATCTATAGAAAAAATGGGAAAAATAAATTATGGCAAACAAAATTATAAATAAAATGAAAAGCTGCACTCAGGTTTGGAAAAACAGAAATTTAACCTAGCTCAAAAGGGATTTGTAACTGAAATGAGGGGGATATCAGAGAAACATAAAAAAGAGGTGAATGATTTGGAAATTCCTTTGGGACAATAAACTAAACCAAATTGAAAGAAACGTATGTTGCTTAAATATCAATGAGGAGGAGATGGGAATTATTAACATAGACAATTTTGTCAAAAGTAAACAGATAAAATGTATATACAAAATAATCAACAGTGAGATAGACTCATGAAATGCGATAGGTAAACACTGGTTAAAGAAATACGATAATAAATCTTTGTAAATGCTCCGATATTAAAGGTTTAGATATTGCATCCATTCCGAAATACTATCAAGACGCTATACAAGCATGGAATAATTGTTTGGGGTCATGTTCTACGGAGTCTAAAAATGACATTTTAGATAAAAACATATTTGGTAACTCTGAGATCAAATTTAATAGAAATCCACTTTTTTTTCAATCGTTTTTGAAAAATAATATATTTAAAATAAACGATATATGGGATAAAAACAATAATACCTTTGTTGATAATCAGACTATATTTAATAAACTGGATGAAAAAAGGAACTGGATATCAGAATGGGCAAAAAAAAAATCAATACCAAAAAATGTTGTTAAGAAATTAAAATCAGACGATAACGAAAAGATAAAAAAATCATTAGGTTTAAAAATAGATAGTAATTTGAATATTAGAAATCATAATAAAAAAATCATTGTTCCAAAAGAGCTGAAACTGAATAATAACCAGAAACAAATAGTAAACCAATCACGCCAAAATGTCAATTAAAATGGGATACAATTTATGAAAAGAAATTTAACCGGATATCAATTTGGTATATACTGAACAAGATTAAATGTAAACAAGCATTATCCAGTTCCAATGGAAATGTTTGCATAACATTGTCTATTCAGAACATAGATTACAAAAAATGGGAAAATCAAATGGTCAATGTCATTTTTGTAAAAATAAAATTCTCAAATTAAACATGCCTTAGATGAATTAAAACACATTTTTGATATCATTTTTGAAAAGAATATAGTACTTGTTGAGGAAAACTTATTCATTGGGATGTATGAGGGAGAAACAAATGAAGATATACTTTTAGTGAATTTGGTAATTTGTATATTAAAATGGGTAATTTTGAAAACAAGAAATTATATAAAATATAATAAAAGCATTTACAGAGAAGCAATAGTTATCACAAATCTAAAAAATTACTCAGAAGTAACATACAAATGATGATTAAAAACCCAGAAGTTCGAAACTTATATAATATTAGGAAATTACAGTTATTATTGGATACATTATGAATTTAGTTGTATTAATAATTTCTTTCATTGTTTACTCTGTAAAAATGTATGTTTATAAATTGAATATGAGAGATAAAATATGATTTATTTGCTTATGGTATTGTATTTTTACTACCAGCACTTATTTAGTTAATTATATTGTTCATTGTAAATATTTGTAAACCTTTGAGGTTTCCTGGTAAATTGTTCACAGGTGTAATATAGATATAATAAGAAAAAAAGATTGAAAAAAAGAGCGTCAGCCTGTTCTGTACCAAGCCAGGAGAGTGAGCGGTCATGTAATGTATGTGTGTTAGGGGTATCGATTTTGCTTCTTTTTCTACAATTTTGGTTTTTGATTTTAGAATTGTTCCGACAGTGTGGTATTTTATGTTTCTCATTGTATTAGTAGTAGGTTAGTAGCAAAGCAACAGACCACAATACACACCCAATGTATGGCAACTGCTACAACAAAAGTCTTTGATGCTAGGATCCACGTGACATATATACGTCCCATATTTGGTTATAAAATCGAAACATGACAGTCCATTAATCAGTATTTTTGTGTCTTTACAGAAATCTTCTTCTGTGAAATCTGTAGACAAAGCATTCCGGAAATAAAGCATTATATGGAAGTTTTGCAGTTTTATGGAAATATGCAATAAGATAAAGCCGTACAGCAAAAAATGCGTTAACGCATATTACCAATCACTAGTCCATGCGAAAACATGACACATTACATTGTAATTTTTTCATTGACAGGTATACTGTCAGAATAAAGCTGCGCAACATATAAAAAATAGGCCATTCGCACATTTGCGATTTGATTCTACAATTATACGTTTTATACTTGTTTTGGGGAGTTATTTCCCTTTAATTTCATTAAAATATCTAATGTCTTTGCCTTAATCTGCATATAATTTTAAAGTTGTAAAAACAGGTGGTAAATTTTCCATTTTTCTAAAATTATCATCTCTTAAAATTATAAGAAAATTATAGTCAAATTATTTCTCATTTCCATTGTTCTTGATAGAACGGGTACCATTATGCCAGTCGCAGGGGAATCAATCAATAAATAATCGCGTAATTCTAAAATGAAAAAAAAAGGAATATGCATAAGGTCTATTTGTAAACTCATATTTCAAAATCACTCGTTCAAATATTAAGATTTTAGCATTATAAATACAAGACATTTATATTAGTACATATTATTGCAATCATTTTGCACACAGCTGCCCTATCCATGCATCTTTTGTTCTATAGTACAACATAGGATACATAAATTGATAATTTGAACATTCCCGATTTGATTCTAAAATTATACGCCTTTTGACATTTTTGACATGAGTTATTTCCCTTGCCATGACAAAATGGTTCCCATTCCATTCATGAGCAACAGAAAGTACAAAGAATTTGAGTATAACGTTCTTACGTTTTATAGATACTTGAACATTATACATATCAGAGAAAAATCATATAGCAAATAAAACATTCACAAGTTATCACATCCACATTTTATGCAGAATATGGAAAACATATATGCAATGTTCGTTTAACTTTGCACGCAATTGACAAAATTGATTAAAGAGAAGTAAATCTTGTAAAAACTTGAACAATAAACCGAATAATTTTAGAATCAAGCCGGAAATGTACAAATGGTATATTGCGTTAAAAATCACAAGAACAGTTGCCAATACACCATGGAACATCGTCGTTGGCCATGGGCTGTTCACGCTCCGATACTTACCATTTATCACCTGTGGGGTCAATTCAAACACTTTCGTTCGGTTCAGAGTTGTCCATTTACTGACTCGGCATGTATAATTTGCGATAGCAACACAACTTTACTCAAATGTCTGAAAACAACCCCCGTCCACCAAACCCCACGAGATCAATGCAACCCGAAATGAATTATTCATAAGTACGTCAATCTGTCTTTCAATTGGCCCATTGGAGAGTATCGAAGTGTAATCAGCCGTGGGATATCAACGATCACTCTGGGTAGTCTTGGTTTCTTCCTACCAAACAACGATCGCAATAAAAATGCTGAAAAATCTTCGAAATATATTTTTTTAAATGTGATGTCTATCGTATCATTGACTTTTGATTGAACAAAAACAATAGTCATTAACACCAAATATTTGTATGACTGGATAGTTGGTCATTGGACGCAGTATCATTGTTTATCAGCGGAACTATTAAAAGTATGTTAGATGTATGTGTAAAATACTATAACTTAATTCACTTAATGCGTAAATAATAATTAATACTTGTAATCTGGCGAGAAATTCCATTTTCGTGGATGTTTTAATTCGTTTATCACCAGCTAGAACCGCCACATATTTATGGTGTCAAACATTCCTGGAATTCTTAATTTCTTGGTTTGAAATCCATGAAAATTTGCATACAAGGAATAATTAATTCACAGTATTCAAAACATTAACAAGTTATATTAGATAAACAATGTTATCTAACATTATATATGGTTTCTTTTGAAATTAAAGAAAGTAGACTGTGTGATACAAGATGCTGCATCCCCACACTGTAGTCATCAAATAATGGTATGACGTTGCACGAGGTTTTATGTGCAGAACTACTTTGTCATGACGTCATAACATTGGAATGGGGGGAACAAAGCATCTACGTAAGCGACTGGTTAATGTACAATCACTCGTATTATGCCACACAAATTCATGCTCATATTATCATTTCGAAGGGCTTGTTTTCAATATTTCCAAGAAACTATACGGTCCACGTTTCTCCACAAGAAGAGTTGTCGGATGATTACATAGTAACACTGAATGTGATTGAACTGTATGCAACGTGTCATTTGTGAATGTGCGACAACAAATAAAATGACATCATGCACAAGATACAGCCTCTTTCACAATATTGTACAAATTTGCTAATTTTAACACAGCCCTTGTATTTTGTTTAAAATTTGCTTTTACTGAAATATTACATAAACTTAAAACATACACAGTGGGTTGGTGCAAAACTTGTATCAGGTCTCGCCAGTCGCGTGAACTAGTCGCATTACTACTCGTTAATACCGCGACTCGTCACTGCTGGCTCACACAACCGGCTCGACCTGATAAAAAGTCTTGCACCAACACATTATGTATGTAATTGGTATTTATCTATGTTTTTTAATTATGGACTAGTTTTGGACTAGTCTCAAATTTAATAGATTAAACAACATATGTCACAGCACAATATAGCCGATATATTTCTGAGAGATGGCGTTAATCACTAATTAACCAACAAGTAATTCCACTTTTCCTTTCAGATAATATTAAATGAAATTAAGACATATACATAAGACATATGGATCATAGTACTTGGATAACCGCACCATTTCGCCAAGAGCGAGGTTTGGCCCCATATAACTTGTTTAACTCTGCCACCTATAATTGAAGTGTCTGTACAAATCCGGGAAAATGAACGGTTGTGTATATGTGTCCTAGGAATATCGATTCTGCCTCTTTCTACGAATGTTCTATTTGAATTAATAACTGTTCTCATCGTGTGCTATTATTTTGCTTCAATTTTATTGACCTTCCAATTTTTTGGATTTAATAAGTTCCGACAATGTCTGTTTTTTTCTGTTTTATATTTTGTACACATTTGTTTATGTAAATACAACTTACTTTTACTGCATGATTGACAACAACGTCTGTTGAAAATTGGATCTTGACATTGGAAAGGCGATGCATCTTGTTCACAGTTTGCTTTGGGTGGAGGCACATCAGGAAATGGACAGTTATCTACAAGACAATATTGTCTATTTCAGTGAGTAATTTTGTAGCGCCAAATGTACCAGACCACCACGATTAGTTGGATTTGCATAGTATTAACTCATTGAACCAACTTGTCAATCTAATCGGACAAATTATCTCCATTCCGAGCCAATCAGTCTTACTTATAGCTCTTCGGTATTAGCGGATAACTAACAGATACCAATGTGATAGCTTTGGCTTGACAAGAACCCATGATCTACCACACTCATTGAGAATACGATAACTATTACACAACCGATGGGCTCTCGTGTCGAGCTCCACAGTTATTAAAATCGTAATCAAGTTTGTTAGTCTCTTTGTTGCTGGTGTATTGTTTTTTTTTCCTTTAAATCATCTAGATTCCGCTGCAAATAAATCTTACAATTGGTTGAACGTGGCGCCGATTAATTTAACCGTTGCTTTGATAGAATACACATCACTTAATATAAAAATCTGTCGGTGTCGATATGCTTACTAAAATCATACGTTCAGTCGTTCTTGCTAAATTAATGTGTTGCTGTTTTCTTTTGCACTGTTTGATAAAACCTATACTATGTTATACTTTTGACTATCTTACCTGGTACCGATGGTGCTGCCACATCATACACACATTTACCTAGTATGCACCACTACAAAACAAATGACATGGAATTATGGGTTCGTAACTACAGCCATCAACCCGAGGTGAGCTACACGCGTCAACGGCATATCACGTGAATCACTAACGAGAAAATTAAAGATTGAGGCCAGGAAAGGTAAGGTGTCTCAGCACCACGTGTGGCATCAGTCGTGCTATGCTTGTTTAAAAACCCAGTAATAAGTAATGCATGAGGAAACGATCGGGTTGTGATTACGGCAAACAGAACATTACCGTCGTCATTTGTGATACATATATTATATGACGTGTATCCAAAGTTAAATTAAGTACTCCAAACTAATAATTGCAAAATTCAGCTTAAGCAGCTTCAACAGGTTCAACAGGTCCAATTATTCAGGTTTCTACTCGGAATGAAATAGCAGTAGACTTAATTAGCCAGTCTACAGTTGACAATTTTCCCAACATTTAGAATTACATTTTAGATGTTATTTTCTAATGTAGAATCAGAATAAATCGTACAGTCAAGCTTGCTTTATAGATCACCTCTATAGCACAAATATATTTCTATAAAGGGCATCCTCATTTGTCCCATTAATGAATAGTGCATACAATTTAAATCTTTATATAAAGAACATCTCCTCATAAAGGGCTATTTTAAGGTTCGGTTCCCTAGAGTGCCCTTTATTTACATATTTCACTGTATATGCGTTATGTGATAAAATTGACAGAATCTTGCAGCATGTCTATGTTGTTCTTCAGGTACTGTAGTGTCCTCCCCATAAACGCTAAGATATAGATGAACATTCCCACCCCAGTTATATTGGGTTTATATTGAAAACTATATTTCTTCAAAACTACATTTAGTGACCACATTATACCTGTAAATTGCTACAGGGTTTAAACCAAACATTAAAATAGTTAAGCTCTAATGTTACGACAAATTAAGCAATAGGATCGGACAAAAGTTATTGCAACTTATATTAAGTCCTCTCCTTACATGTACAATGCACTAAATATAGAAGGACAGCAAAAAATATACAACATAGCATTAGAAATAATAGGTAAACAAACGAATCATGAATTAATGCAAACAAGGGAAAAAAGAGAAAAATCAGAAACAAAAAATAGCAATACTCTAAAGCTGCTGACTTGGAGTATTAAATCCTTTTATCTGTTTAATAAAAAAACGAACTTTCTCAAACATTTTTTAATTACTTTGCAGTATATGTATCGTTTCCAACCAATAGTGTTTCAATATAGTATCAATGTTCATGTTAATTAAATCATTTATTAGAGAGTTAAACCGGGACAGGGGGTATGCATAGCTGTGGGCGGAGCAAAAATTCAGATTGTTCATTATTTTAACCACAACTATCTCGAGGATGATCAATTAATGATACATATTTCACAGTTACTTTTGGAGCAAAATAATTGACAGGCATGATTACTAGTGTTCCTCCCTACGAAATTTTCAGTCTTATAAAAAATAATATTCCTCATCAGTCTAAATTCTAATTTCTGAGGTATGTGACCTTTAGGTCATGTGAGATACAGTATCACAAATATGCTGTTCATATCAACGGGGATTTTTGATGATAAGCTCAGCCCAAAAATTTTGTCCGTAGACACTACCGCAAATGCCGCTTTAAGCAAGTAATGTTATTGTATTTCTTACCTTTCTGTCTCCACATGATGTTCCTATTGCTGCACGTTGTTCGCTTGCAGTAATACATATTCTCTTTACTGGATCAAAACAATACATTTTATAGCACATCTCGTCTATAGAAGAAGGAGGCTAAAAAATACGGCAAAAGGGAGGTAATGCATGTACAGATGTATATATCTAATGTGTTGATAATATTGTAGATACGACAAAAGGGAGGTAATGCATGTACAGATGTAGATATCTAATGTGTTGATAATATTGTAGATACGACAAAAGGGAGGTAATCCATGTACAGATGTAGATAGCTAATGTGTTGATAATATTGAAGATACGACAAAAGGGAGGTAATGCTTGTACAGATGTAGATATCTAATGTGTTGATAATATTGCAGATATGACAATGGGGAGGTAATGCATGTACAGATGTAGATATTTAATGTGTTGATAATATTGTAGATACGAAAAAAGGGAGGTAATCCATGTACAGATGTAGATATCTAATGTGTTGATAATATTGTAGATACGACAAAAGGGAGATAATGCATGTACAGATGTAGATATATAATGTAGCGTTGATAATATTGTAGATACGACAAAAGGGAGGTAATGCATGTACAGATGTAGATATCTAATGTGTTGATGATATTGTAGATACGATAAAAGGGAGGTAATGCATGTACAAATGTAGGAATATAATGTAGTGTTGATAATATTGTAGATACGATAAAAAGGAGGTAATGCATGTACAGATGTAGATATATAATGTAGTGTTGATGATATTGTAGATACGATAAAAAGGAGGTAATGCATGTACAGATGTAGATATATAATGTAGTGTTGATGATATTGTAGATACGACAAAAGGGAGGTAATGCATGTACAGATGTAGATATATAATGTAGTGTTGATGATATTGTAGATACGATAAAAGGGAGGTAATGCATGTACAGATGTAGATATATAATGTAGTGTTGATAATATTGTAGATACGACAAAAGGGAGGTAATGCATGTACAGATGTAGATATATAATGTAGTGTTGATGATATTGTAGATACGATAAAAGGGAGGTAATGCATGTACAGATGTAGATATATAATGTAGTGTTGATAATATTGTAGATACGATAAAAAGGAGGTAATGCATGTACAGATGTAGATATATAATGTAGTGTTGATGATATTGTAGATACGACAAAAGGGAAGTAATGCATGTACAGATGTAGATATATAATGTAGTGTTGATGATATTGTAGATACGATAAAAGGGAGGTAATGCATGTACAGATGTAGATATATAATGTAGTGTTGATAATATTGTAGATACGACAAAAGGGAGGTAATGCATGTACAGATGTAGATATCTAATGTGTTGATAATATTGTAGATACGATAAAAGGGAGGTAATGCATGTACAAATGTAGATATCTAATGTGTTGATAATATTGTAGATACCACAAAAGGGAGGTAATGCGTGTACACATGTAGATATATAATGTAGTGTTGATAATATTGTAGATACGACAAAAGAGAGGTAATGCATGTACAGATGTAGATATCGAATGTAGTATTGATGATATTGTAGATACGATAAAAGGGAGGTAATGCATGTACATATGTAGATATATAATGTAGTGTTGATGATATTGTAGATACGACAAAAGGGAGGTAATGCATGTACAGATGTAGATATCGAATGTAGTGTTGATGATATTGTAGATACGACAAAAGGGAAGTAATGCATGTACAGATGTAGATATATAATGTAGTGTTGATGATATTGTAGATACGATAAAAGGGAGGTAATGCATGTACAGATGTAGATATATAATGTAGTGTTGATAATATTGTAGATACGACAAAAGGGAGGTAATGCATGTACAGATGTAGATATATAATGTGTTGATAATATTGTAGATACGACAAAAGGGAGGTAATCCATGTACAGATGTAGATAGCTAATGTGTTGATAATATTGTAGATACGACAAAAGGGAGGTAATGCATTTACAGATGTAGATATATAATGTGTTGATAATATTACAGATACGACAAAAGGGAGGTAATGCATGTACAGATGTAGATATCTAATGTGTTGATAATATTGTAGATACGACAAAAGGGAGGTAATCCATGTACAGATGTAGATAGCTAATGTGTTGATAATATTGAAGATACGACAAAAGGGAGGTAATGCTTGTACAGATGTAGATATCTAATGTGTTGATAATATTGCAGATATGACAATGGGGAGGTAATGCATGTACAGATGTAGATATTTAATGTGTTGATAATATTGTAGATACGAAAAAAGGGAGGTAATCCATGTACAGATGTAGATATCTAATGTGTTGATAATATTGTAGATACGACAAAAGGGAGATAATGCATGTACAGATGTAGATATATAATGTAGCGTTGATAATATTGTAGATACGACAAAAGGGAGGTAATGCATGTACAGATGTAGATATCTAATGTGTTGATGATATTGTAGATACGATAAAAGGGAGGTAATGCATGTACAAATGTAGGAATATAATGTAGTGTTGATAATATTGTAGATACGATAAAAAGGAGGTAATGCATGTACAGATGTAGATATATAATGTAGTGTTGATGATATTGTAGATACGATAAAAAGGAGGTAATGCATGTACAGATGTAGATATATAATGTAGTGTTGATGATATTGTAGATACGACAAAAGGGAGGTAATGCATGTACAGATGTAGATATATAATGTAGTGTTGATGATATTGTAGATACGATAAAAGGGAGGTAATGCATGTACAGATGTAGATATATAATGTAGTGTTGATAATATTGTAGATACGACAAAAGGGAGGTAATGCATGTACAGATGTAGATATATAATGTAGTGTTGATGATATTGTAGATACGATAAAAGGGAGGTAATGCATGTACAGATGTAGATATATAATGTAGTGTTGATAATATTGTAGATACGATAAAAAGGAGGTAATGCATGTACAGATGTAGATATATAATGTAGTGTTGATGATATTGTAGATACGACAAAAGGGAAGTAATGCATGTACAGATGTAGATATATAATGTAGTGTTGATGATATTGTAGATACGATAAAAGGGAGGTAATGCATGTACAGATGTAGATATATAATGTAGTGTTGATAATATTGTAGATACGACAAAAGGGAGGTAATGCATGTACAGATGTAGATATCTAATGTGTTGATAATATTGTAGATACGATAAAAGGGAGGTAATGCATGTACAAATGTAGATATCTAATGTGTTGATAATATTGTAGATACCACAAAAGGGAGGTAATGCGTGTACACATGTAGATATATAATGTAGTGTTGATAATATTGTAGATACGACAAAAGAGAGGTAATGCATGTACAGATGTAGATATCGAATGTAGTATTGATGATATTGTAGATACGATAAAAGGGAGGTAATGCATGTACATATGTAGATATATAATGTAGTGTTGATGATATTGTAGATACGACAAAAGGGAGGTAATGCATGTACAGATGTAGATATCGAATGTAGTGTTGATGATATTGTAGATACGATAAAAGGGAGGTAATGCATGTACAGAAGTAGATATATAATGTAGTGTTGATAATATTGTAGATACGACAAAAGGGAGATAATGCATGTACAGATGTAGATATCTAATGTATTGATGATATTGTAGATACGACAAAAGGGAGATAATGCATGTACAGATGTAGATATATAATGTAACGTTGATAATATTGTAGATACGACAAAAGGGAGGTAATGCATGTACAGATGTAGATATCTGATGTGTTGATGATGTTGCAGATACGACAAAAGGGAGGTAATGCATGTACAAATGTAGATACATAATGTAGTGTTGATAATATTGTAGATACGATAAAAGGGAGGTAATGCATGTACAGATGTAGATATATAATGTAGCGTTGATAATATTGTAGATAAGATAAAAGGGAGGTAATGCATGTACAGATGTAGATATCTAATGTGTTGATAATATTGTAGATACGATAAAAGGGAAGTAATGCATGTACACATGTAGATATATTATGGAGTGTTGATAATATTGTAGATACGACAAAAGGGAGGTAATGCATGTACAGATGTAGATATCGAATGTAGTGTTGATGATATTGTAGATACGATAAAAGGGAGGTAATGCATGTACAGATGTAGATATCTAATGTGTTGATAATATTGTAGATACCACAAAAGGGAGGTAATGCATGTACAAATGTAGATATATAATGTAGTGTTGATAATATTGTAGTGATGATTTACATGCCAATCAGACAGATATACGACAAACGGGAGGTAATACATGCAAAAATGTAGTATCGAAAATTTTGTAGTTATGACTAAAATATTATTAAGTCTGACATACGGGAAAATAAAATAAAAATACTTCGGTTCTTGCTCGGTATCTAATAAAATAGACTGACCAATAAACAAATGATGCTTAAAAGTATTAAATATGTGGTATCTAAAGCCAACTGCTAAACTGACTTTGATCGAATTTTGTTTGTTTGAATACATTTTGTAAATAAATAATTCACTCTCTGAATGGTGGATTTTTTCCTGGAATATGACGATCTCTTCCTCTTAATAATTTGATTGACAGTTTGTGTCTCTAATTATTAAACGCTCCATATTTGAAAATTATCATATTGATTTTATTCCGTTTGGTTCTGCAAATAAAAACATAGATATCTAATTTCTTACTGAACCCTGACATAACAGATTCGCCCAAAATCAAAAGATTAGGAAGTTGAATAACCTTCTGGAGCAAGACAATCTTTAAAACTCAGAAATAATCATTTATGAATACATATTAAGGGAACGACCATTTAACATGAAGGGGGAGGGGGTTAGGTTTTTCTTCTAAAAAAATATTTTGATTCCCAATATTGCTGAAAAAAATATGCTGATTTTGGTGGAGGAAAAAAAAAATCTGATTCAGAGTTTTTGTCATATAACCTAATGTTAAATTCTGCGCGACAAAAAAAATGAATATTCTAACTCTCGTCCGAAAAAAATTTTTTGAACGAAACAGAAAACCATAACCTCCCCCTCCCCCCCCCAAGTCAATTGGTCGGCCCCTAATGAGATTGCTTTTAACTTTTTATCACTGGTAGGAGTATAGTCGTTCACTTAACACAATGTCCTTCCCAGCTGGAAATTATGCATATGTACAAAGAAGACCACTTTTATCAAAAAACATACTTACACACATAAATGAGGTGTTTCCATATATTTCCTGACATTGACCATGGACGTCCATGATTTGACCAGGAGGCACAGATAGGAATGGTTTTACAGCACCATTGGCTGAGGCTGTTCCTACATCTTCACCTAAACAGTTAGTATGTCTGTAAATATAATAACGAAAAACAATAGGAATGGCTTAACGGCACCATTGACTGAGGTTGTTCCTACATCTTCACCTAGACAGTTAGTATGTCTGTAAATATAATAACGAAAAACAATAGGAATGGTTTAACAGCACCATTGACTGAGGCTGTTCCTACATCTTCACCTAAACAGTTAGTATGTCTGTAAATATAATAACGAAAAACAATAGGAATGGTTTAACGGCACCATTGACTGAGGTTGTTCCTACATCTTCACCTAAACAGTTAGTATGTCTGTAAATATAAAAAAGAAAAACAATAGGAATGGTTTAACGGCACCATTGACTGAGGTTGTTCCTACATCTTCACCTAGACAGTTAGTATGTCTGTAAATATAATAACGAAAAACAATAGGAATGGTTTAACGGCACCATTGACTGAGGTTGTTCCTACATCTTCACCTAGACAGTTAGTATGTCTGTAAATATAATAAAGAAAAACAATAGGAACTGTTTAACGGCATCATTGACTGAGGTTGTTCCTACCTCTTCACCTAAACAGTTAGTATGTCTGTAAATATAATAAAGAAAAACAATAGGAATTGTTTAACGGCACCATACATTATGTCGCCCGGTCTACAATCCTGTGTGTTGGAAATCGGAGTTTGTTAGTGAGAACTCGTAACCATATCAGTATTATTGATGCCGTTACGGTGTATATATAAAACTGGTATATTGTTTTGAATGCATCCGGGTATTGGAGACACTTCCCCAAACATCAGAGTTTTCCATTGCGTCCGGTGGAGGATGATGGGGGTTATCCTTTTAATGAGGTGGCTGTTAGGTTATAATGCAGAAAGCCTAATCGAGGACTATATATAATGGGTCACGTGATACATTTACACTGGTAGTCGAAGTTCGTTGCATCATTTGCCTTATCTCTCCCTCGTTTATGAGTACTATTTGTAATATATTGGTGAACTTGTAATCGTCCTGAATATACTTGACATAATTGCCGCTTTCCGTTAAGCAACAAAGAATCAATCATGTGTAAAAACCAGAATTATTAAAAATCTTAATATAAGAAGAGCTTAAAGATATAGTCCGTTTGACTTCTATAAACCTTCAGAAAAAAATTCTAAAAAATCCAGTTTTCAAATCAACAATTTTGTTTCCAGATGTTAATTAATATATGATATATACGAACTCTGACAATTAATTTCAAAATTGTTGGTCCATTAGAGACCTAATGGGTAACTTTTTAAAAAAAATGGATATTCGTATATATTATACAATTAATGCCTGCAATTATGATGTTCACCTTAAGTGCAGGCATTAATTGTTTTATTATACTGAAACTCAATTTGTTTTGCATCACTCTTATTTCGTTTGATAAATGCGAACATTTCTGTAAATGAACAGCCAGAATGGTTCCACTGGGCACACCGGCGGTGGCCATTTTATACATACTTACGTCACGTATACGTTTTAGTTCATGGTCATTTTACCGATATCGTAAGGGCTTTGGCGATCTAGATCACTGTTTCCCCGGTCATCAGAAAAAAACTGATGACCGGTGAAATAGAGAAAACAAGGAATTTAGGATTTATTAGTTAAAATATTACACTTGATTTTCTATTGAAAAAAGATTCTGGGTACCCATCGCGCACAAATGCGATACATGTGTAGTTCTTGAACTAAAATTGCATGTACCGTTGTCTTTGACATAACGCACTTGTCCGCAACTTCACGTACAGTAAAACGTCTGTCACCGTCAATAACGTCGCGTACTTCTTTTTTCACAACATCTGAAGTCTTAAAAGACTGTCTTCCCTCGAGTTTATGGTCCATTAAACTACCTCTACATTCAGAAAATCTGTTATGCTATAAACATTAACGAGCGACTAGCATTGGAATGTGTTACTGACTGTTTGATGAATTTATGCGTTTCAGTTTGCATTTTTCCTATGTCGACATAAAATTTTATAACGGCCCTCTGCTCCATCTTATTTAAAAACGTAGTTTTTTCCGATGAAGATGGTTTCATCTTCAAGGTTTGAAAACTGGACTCTGCAGCCATCTGAGAGTACTTCCGATTCAAATTTTACAGATGTGACGTCGAGAGCACTATTAACGTCACAGTACAAGTTTCATTCAAATTTGCGCGATAAAATGAAAAAAATATCATGGCCAACCACAAGTAACTACATAGAAGTTACACGTAATTTATACTGTGCTCCAGGTGCCCTATGACAGACATTACAAAATCGATTTAATTAAGTTAGGAAATTAAAATCTGATACAGAATTTTTATATCTAACATGGCATTTAATTAAGGAATACAGGTATCACTAAAATTTTGAAAAAAACACGTTGTTTTTTAGGAAAATTGGGACCTGTCCACGAACTTTACGGACAGCCCTCGTATAATAACATATATTAATTAACATCTAGAAAAAAAAATGTTGATTTGAAAACTGGATTTATAGAAGTCAAACGGATTATACCAAAGGGGTAATCAGAATCCGTATATCGAAGAAGAACAGACAACACAATGGTCAAAAGAAAAAGTACAAAAGGATAAACAACGATCTACAAAAAAATACACATAAGACTAAAGATCGAGTTACACGAACCACAGTAAAAACTGGAGGTGAACTCAGGTGCTCCGGCAGGGTAAGCAGTTCCTGCTCCACTAGTGGCACCCCTTGTGTTAATCTGGTTACAAACCCGGTGATGAGTCATGAATAAAGAAAGGACCGGAAAGTGTTAACGACAAATGAAATATAACATTAACATAACCGTGGTTTACCATCATTATAATTTATTTACGCTGATTGGCAGAAATATACGTTGACATTTGAATTCGTTTTGTTTGATACTTAATAATAAAGTACATTATTACATATGGCTTTAGTGGTACACACCTAATTTCATGGTATTGTATGGTGCTAACGAAAACAATCAATGTTGGTATTCAACGAATAGTGAAAAGAGACAATAAACATATACAATATCGAAAGATGAGGGGTATGAAGGGGTAAATAAATGCATTTATCATATGCTTATAGTTGATAATTTGACCATGTGATATAAAAGTTAAAATCTAATGAAATGCATTTGACATCTTCCAGAGATTACCTTAGCGACCTGATAAAAAAAATATATTACATGGTTCCGGAATATACCACACCCCTTTTCCGTAATCGGCATCAGATTGTAATTCGTCGATTTCCGGAAATGTTTTGTTGTGCCACGTTTATAATAAAAAGATCATAATATGGCCTTTTTCATATCAGAACGAATACTAGTCCTAGGTTTTGATATATCAACCAGGGAGCTACGTAATAATCTATGTGTACCAGTTGTAAAATGTTTTATATATTATTGGATTAAATGACGCTTAATATTAATTTTAAATGTCTATCATAATAAAATCTACTCACCGTTCCCTTAATCGCTTTACTTGTTGTTTCATTTGGTGAATAGAACAGTCAGAAAATTTAAAACTATATTCAACGGTCTTGCTATTAATGATAGCTGAGGATGGCGCCATAATGTAATTCATTGTACTTGGACAGTTAATTGCTTCCGGTACACTATCTCCGTCATGATGTATCACCCCAATACTGAAATAAATATTAACAAATCTCGAAATCATTTTCTTCGTTACCTCGAAGTCAAACATGGTCCATTATTGTACTTAGTATTATAAATGGTTTTCAATTTGGTTAATGTTTTTTTGTATTGTACTATAAAATGGAACACCTATAAGACGATGCACAACAATATGTTAATCTTGCAATAATAAAAACGTTTATTGCGTAATGATTGTAAATATCCGTACTTTAGCTAAGTAAAGTCTAGAAGTCAATAAATAATGGTATTCACCTGCTGAAAGAGATATTCACCGAGTGACGTCATAAGCCTTATAGTATATGTAATAAAACAATTACAGACTTTTGTATCAGTGAATATGAGTTTTCATTACATACTTAGTTCAAATAAAGGCATTTTTGTATAACCAATATGACCGGAACTAAACTGTCCATATGTTCACACCCCGGGAAAATAACCGGTTATTGGATTACTACAAGATCATTTCTATATCGAGGCCCATATTGGCCCAGGCCAATATGGGTCTCGACTTCGTATCAGGCCAATATGGGTGTCTCTTTTCTAGATGTCGGAAGTATGTAATAAATAGTTTAATACATGTGATGGGCATTTCCATATTGGCCTGGTTATCATCCCTCGACCCATATTGACCCTTGACTGCGTCTCGGGCCAATATGGGGGTCTCGGGATGACAACCAGGCCAATATGGAAATGCCCATGTATTAATCTGTAATTATTGACCTGCAAAACCAATATTGACCTCAGCCTTCGGCTTCGGTCAATATTAATTTACAGGTCAATAAAAACTCATATTCACTTCTACAAAAGTCTGTAATTGTATAAGATATCTTACTTAGTGTGCACAACACGTTTCTGAAATAACCTTGCTCAGGTACCACATATGCAAAAGATTAGAAAACCAAATAATTTAAAGCTCTTTGGGAGCAAGTAAATCAAAGGGATACATACACAGGATAGTCAAAATCTGCTAAGATCACCAATGTATGAGGGAGAATAATCATATTTTTATTAATATATCTTAGATTAAGATTATTCCACGAAAAAGAAGGTTCGTTTAGCTTAAGCATATTCTATTAATTAATAAATAATATTGTACAATAAGATCAATTTCAATATAATGTTATACTTATAATCAAATGGATTATATAAATCTTAAAAAACTTATTTAAATTCGTTTCTCTGAAGGTTTGTTTGCAGTAATTGTTAGCATAAATCAAATCTTAGTCTTAAGCTAATTCGAGATAAAACAGTAGATCCATTCTTCATATATTCGAGTTATCAGTGCTTTCTTAGGTAGCAATTGTTATATCGATTTGTTAATCCAGTCCTTCCTCGTTCACCCTAACCCTAACCATATCACCAGTAGTGTAACAAGAGAAACACGACGACTGTCACTAGTGGAACAGAAACTGCTAGCCCTTCCGGAGCACCTGAATTCACGCATGCTTTTACCTGGATTCGCGTTGCTCAATCTTAGATTTCTGCATAGTGTTGTGTAGATCCTTGCTTGTCCTTTTTCTTTTGGTCATAGTATCATTTGACCTTCGAATTATGGCTTCCGATTACCTCTTTGATATCTTCAAAATTTTCTTAACCGCTACAGTCTTCATTGAAATGGCTGCACTAAGCATACGAGTGTCAGGGGAATCGATTGTGTCGTTGTTTCTAAGATTTTCCTATATATATTTCGGAACTGTTCCAACAGTGTGCTATTTTTCCCCAATTTATTTGAGAAAAAATAATTATGATCTTACTTGTGTCCAAGTTCATGGGCTGCTATTCCGCCGGAATTATACGACCCATGGTCTACAATGACGGACGTGCTCATTGACGTACAAATACCACTCAAATAACTGGTTCCTATAAAGTAAACACATAACTCGGTTAAAGAACAAATAGAGTGTCTGAGTACGGTAAAGTAGCACCTTGTTTATCGGACACCCCTTCGATAATAACAAAAAATCGCCTTATAAGAGGGGTGGTCTATTAATAGACTAGCTTCACAGTTCGTCATTTCGGACTCGTTATAACGTCTGTCTCGGTTTTTTTTTTATCTTTTGCTTTATTTTCCTAATGAAGTGAATTTCAACATGCTTATTGTCATTTTGATCTTTTCTGCTTTGTCATTAAAATGTACAAAACAAATTTTTTTTGAAAAGTTCCTAATAATTGGATAAAAATAAATAGGAAATTGTCATTGCAAAAAAGCATGTGAAATCATTATAAACAGCTATGATATGTTTATTTAAGTGGCATGATTAAAATATATAATGTATATGATCTGACAAGGTGTACTAACATTATTTATTCTAAAATAAACTTTCCTAAATAATAAATCCCTTGTTATTTATTGATTAACAATTAGGGATACTAGGTAAAAGCTGTATACCTAGTAAATTGTTTATAGCAAAATTTAGTGCAATAAAATCATTATTTGTGGTTCAAAAAATTGGATCACTTACCTAAAATGTAACCTCGTCCATTTGTAGCATCGTGCCTAGCGAAGAAAAAAATGTATTAATAAGACACAATATCATTTATACAATCACGATACTAAACTGACTGGTAATAGAAGCACGTTAGTTATTAGTACCATAGAACATATGGGTAACTGCATCTAACTTACATTCAGGTTGGGGGCCGTTGTGGTCATGATCGTATGGTGGTTGCATTTAAAACTACTTTTGAAATCAGTGCCTAACAACACTAACATTGTGAGTTCGAATCCTGCTCAGACGAGGTGTGCTCAATACAACATTATGTGATAAAGTTTGTCAGTGACTTGTGACTGTTCTGGATACAACAATATGTGATAAAGTTTGTCAGTGACTTGTGAGAGGTCGATGGTTTTTCAGGTTACTCCAGTTTCCACCACCAATAAATCTGACCGCTAAGATATAAATGAAATATTGTTAAAAGTGCATTAACCATAATAACCCTACCCCTCTTATTGAAATGATGCCGTCATGCACGAGTTTTTCACAAGTGAGTAAAATGTCAACCCTCACATATACCCGTATGTGCATTGTTGTTATGAAGCTCGGTCAAATCTTTGTAAGTGGTACATTGCCATAAAGACGTTTCCTGGTAGCATCTAAATATTAATCACAATGGAAAAAAAACAAATAAGCAAATATTAAACAAACGTAGGAAAAATGATGACGAGTGAGTTACTGATTGTTGTGTAATGCCAAATGAGCAATTATACTACTATATACTGATATGATGATGGTGCCGGTTTGTACAAGACCAATGCGCTGAACTTGAATTCTGCCAGATCACTAAAATAGAAGTATGCGCATAGCAAGTTACACCACGGGTTGGACACATTATCCTGACTGTCCATATTTAATTTACACCTCAACAGTTAGGTATCTTCAAACTCTTTTTTATGAAGCACATTTTTCATATATTTTAACTTACTCTGTAAAGAACATCGCATGATCGTATTTCGGTAAATGTGTTGCTTTTTTCAAATATTGTGTTAATCCTAGCAAAGTGGTGCTGCCATCTACCTTTGACCTTTCGTCTTGTCCTTGAGAATAGGTCAACACAAAAGGCATATCTGAAGCATTCTAAAATATAAAATGACTTCATGCACATATATCATAAGAATACAAGAATATTACTGTGAACCGTGTTTAAACTGAACACTGAATAAATATGAATTATGTATACTAGTAAGCCGAGCATTAAATGACATCCTAATTTAGGAAATGTTTATTAACGTAACATGTATAAATCGAACAGTTTTATACGTGTCTATTCCGAAAACAAAAGCTGGTCCCAATAAGGTATAGTTTTGACAAATTTCACTGTACTTGTTCGGTTCCAATTATTGTCAGCATAACCTTTCCAGGGCACATGAGTTAACCCCCCAGTTTTGTGGTGTTTTGGTGCAAATATTTTTTTCTGTGTATTACTTTGTCAACCATTGTTTGCCGTTTTGTACTTTTTCTTTTGCCATTGTATTGTATGTGAAATCGTCCAGTAACGGCATTAGATCACCATTGTTGTTGTCATCAAGCTGTTCTTAGTTTTAACACATATAAAATGTCGAGCACAACCACCGGACAAACAATGTCGAGCACAACCACCGGACAAACAATGTCGAGCACAACCACCGGACAAACAATGTCGGGCACAACCACCGGACAAACAATGTCGGGCACAACCACCGGACAAACAATGTCGAGCACAACCACCGGAAAAACAATGTCGAGCACAACCACCGGACAAACAATGTCGAGCACAACCACCGGACAAACAATGTCGGGCACAACCACCGGACAAACAATGTCGAGCACAACCACCGGACAAACAATGTCGGGCACAACCACCGGACAAACAATGTCGGGCACAACCACCGGACAAACAATGTCGAGCACAACCACCGGCCAAACAATGTCGGGCACAACCACCGGACAAACAATGTCGGGCACAACCACCGGACAAACAATGTCGAGCACAACCACCGGACAAACAATGTCGAGCACAACCACCGGACAAACAATGTCGAGCACAACCACCGGACAAACAATGTCGAGCACAACCACCGGACAAACAATGTCGGGCACAACCACCGGACAAACAATGTCGAGCACAACCACCGGACAAACAATGTCGGGCACAACCACCGGACAAACAATGTCGGGCACAACCACCGGACAAACAATGTCGAGCACAACCACCGGACAAACAATGTCGAGCACAACCACCGGACAAACAATGTCGGGCACAACCACCGGACAAACAATGTCGGACACAACCACCGGACAAACAATGTCGGGCACAACCACCGGACAAACAATGTCGGGCACAACCACCGGACAATCAATGTCGGGCACAACCACCGGACAAACAATGTCGAGCACAACCACCGGACAAACAATGTCGGGCACAACCACCGGACAAACAATGTCGGGCACAACCACCGGACAAACAATGTCGGGCACAACCACCGGACAAACAATGTCGGGCACAACCACCGGACAAACAATGTCGAGCACAACCACCGGACAAACAATGTCGAGCACAACCACCGGACAAACAATGTCGGGCACAACCACCGGACAAACAATGTCGAGCACAACCACCGGACAAACAATGTCGGGCACAACCACCGGACAAACTATGTCGGGCACAACCACCGGACAAACAATGTCGAGCAGAACCACCGGACAAACAATGTCGAGCACAACCACCGGACAAACAATGTCGGGCACAACCACCGGACAAACTGATTTCTCTTTTCTATTTATAGATTTTACAAATGGTTTATTAATGGTGAATAGTAGTTGTACTTGAACGCGTTTATTAAACTTTAATTCCAACAGATGTAGTCATTGAGCACTGACTGATTAAGTTACATAACAAGATTCTTGAATAATTGCTTTTTGATATTTTAAATTTGTCCTTGATGGGCACCGGAGTTTACCAGCGTTATTTTTTGTTTTTGTGTCGTTCGGTTTTCTGAGTAGTGTTTTGTAGATCAATGTTTTCCTGTTGTTCTTTTTCTCTTGGCAATGGCAATGACTGACAATCTGTCTAATTACGGCTAGTGATTACCCCTTTGATATTTCCATTTTGTTTCTTAGTTACTTGACATAATTCCTGATTTATCTTCTAATTAGAAACGACAAAGTACGGACTGAATATGAATTGTAGTGGACATTTTTGTATATTTATAAAAGATTTAAAAAAATATCTAGAAAACTGGGGAAAACACTTACCTTAGCAACAAAGAAGCCAGCTAATTTTATTTTGATATGGAAATCTGAATTGTTGATTGACGAAAAACGGAGATCTATCTGTAAAAAAGACAAACAAAGAATACTATGTTATTATCCTTTAATTAGTGCGCATGTCTTTGAATATGATGATAAAATGAGAGAGAGAAAATCATGGTCGGAACATTTCCAAAATCCAATAGAAAAATATTAAAAAGAGGCAAACTCGATCCACACAAATAAAAAAACTGTTTACTCTCCTGACTTGGTACAGACACTACAATAAAAAGTGACGTAATTAAACTATTTTTATGGGTCCAAATACAAGACGGATTGTTACTTAACATCACTTCAGTAAGGAAAGACAATCACACATGTGTGGCGGGTTTAACCTCTTATTGGTAAAATACGTTGTATACCTCGTTAGAGCTTTCCTCGTGCATACCTCATTTATGAAATGCCTTTTATTCCTCATTACCTCCTCTCCCTCCATAGGCATCCTATTAATGATATGTGTTTTCGAACTCATTACAGATTGCTACTATACGTACCGCATATATGATATGTGTTTCGTACCTCATTACAGTTCAGCAATAGTACCGCCTTAAAGATGTGTGCTTCGTAACTTATTATAGCCTTCCCCCGTACGTACTCCATTATTGATATGTGTTTCGTACCTCATTACAGTTCAGCAATAGTACCGCCTTAAAGATGTGTGCTTCGTAACTTATTATAGCCTTCCCCCGTACGTACTCCATTATTGATATGTGTTTCGTACCTCATTACAGTTCAGCAATAGTACCGCCTTAAAGATGTGTGCTTCGTAACTTATTATAGCCTCACCCCGTAGGTACTCCATTATTGATATGTGTTTCGTACCTCATTATAGGCTTCCCCATACGTACCGCATTAATGATATGGGTTTCGTAACTCATTACAGTCTCCCCTCATACGTACCCCATTAATTATATGTGTAAAATAATAACGTAGTTTTGTCATAGTGTCTCCATCATTTCCGTGTTTCTTGTAAAATCTGAAATTTAAGCATTGTTTTAAAACTTATAAATGTCCAAGTGTAAAAATAAAAATTGACCAATGTGTCCGAAAAAACCTGGAAGCAAATCAACATGAGAGATTACCCAACATTACGCTTAGAAACAAATTACGTATAATTAAAACATCTTCTAATGTTTTTACTCGTCCGTCGCTACATATTGTTGTTTGTTATTTGTTTGACGGAGTTTAATGCCACTTTCAACAATATTTCGGTATATCGTGGCGATCAGTTTTATTGGTGGAGGGCACCAGAGGACGCGGAGAAAACCACCGCCCTGTCACAAGTCACTGACAAACTTTATCACATAATGTTGTACACCTCTCCCTGATCGAGATTCGAACTCACAACATCAATGATGAAATGCACTGATTGCATAGGTAGTTGTAAATCCAACTACCATGCGATCACTGCCACGACGGCCCCTCCGTCGTTACATATGGTCTGTAATTTAAATATTAGTACATATTAAAATCGGTATAAACTATCTTTAGTATATACCAACTCGATGCATTAGTTTCTAAAATACCGATTTGTGCTATGAAAGATTTTAACAAAGGTTGACTTAACTAGTCTATATGACGTCATACAATTGTTCATTATATAAGCTCCATGTCCTCATGAAAAGACAACAAAGTTACAATTAAGCTGCAATTTGATGAAAATGATATTTAGGAGAAAATACCTAATTAACGGACTTTCATGTGTAATTATTGAATTGAAATCTAAGTATGCAAGTTGTGTTTTACGTGCAATGTGCACGCAGAATGGTATTCGAGAATATCAGTTGCTTGACATCCTTTTCATACGACGATTTGCACAGTTGTCCGACTGATCGTGTTTGTATCCCCAGCTAAGTAACTATAGGTAATATTTGTATAACCCGGGTTTGACGTTCGGATCTATCATTGTTGATAACATGCCATGGTTACATACAATTCGACATCACGTGATACGTTTACATTGTAAACAGATCATTGCGTGACATTTATTAAACTTTATGACTCGTACAACTTTTCATTTTTATTTCTTTTGTATTAAATCAACGTTATCCTCTAAGGCATAATTATTTTATATGATTGTACGTACTTTTTATACAAACTATTATCAATGAGAATTAATATTTCGACCGTAAAGGTCGATGGCGTGTCAAATTCAGTGTCTGGTATATAGTTGTCGTACGGATCGACCTGTCGTCTGGATATATGGACCATGTTGTGTCCTAAATACTGTGTGTTGAAATATGACCTATGGCGATCTGAAAAAGATATTAATTACAAAATAATTAACTAGACGTATCTGTACCTTGCACGGTACATGCACTTACTGTACATGCACCGGAAAATGAAGTGATGTCTTCACGGATGGAGCATACCTACGAGTGTTTAGCGCCATGTTCAACAATGTTTCAGCCATAGTGTGGTGCTTAGGTTATTTGTCCAGAGAGCCGGGTTACCCAGAGTTTCCACAGGAAAAAGGAAATCCAGACTACCATGAGAAAACGACAAACCAAAGTATCCATAGAAATCCGAAACCAGAGTACTCCATGAAAAAGGAAAACCACAGTACCAGGCGAACACGAAACCAGAATACCATGAGAAAAAAAAACCCAGAGTAACCGGTAAGAACGAAAACCCATAGTACCCAGTGAAAACTAAACCAAGAGTATCCTGTGATAACGAAAAACCGGAGTACCCTGTGAAGACGAAAACCCAGAGTACCCGGTGAAAACTAAAATCCAGAGTACCCGGAGAAAACCATAGTATCGGTTAAAATGAAAACCAGAGTATCAGGAGAATTAAAACAAAAATCATAGTTCCCTAAGGACACCGCAGTACCAGTTACAACGAAAAGCAGAATTCCCGCATAAAATCTTCAGTCTGAATATTAAATTCTACTGATATACAAAAAAATGTAGTTCATTATTCAAAATTGAGGATTCGATCAAGTATTCATGCTGACCTTTAGCTTTACTTGGTAAGGTTTTTCTTAGAGTTTCAATTTCAAATGCTTTGATGATTTCTAAAGTAGGTATTAAGAACGGTATAGTATGAACAAATGTTTTCCATTTAATACATCTAAAATCACAGTTACTCAAACTGAAGTCCAATTTTGTCTGGCTATAGTAAAAAAAACACGCTTCAACAAAAGCCAAAATAAATGCAATTTTGTGTTTTTGTACTTTTTACATTTGTTTTTCATTTATTTATTCATTTATTTTTGCATCTTTTTTTTTTTTTTTTTTGTAGCACGCTTTTTTTTTCTCTCAATATATATGATTTAATTAAATACAAACTTAAATCATTAATGTTAAAAGAATATTTTTTTTACATGTACTGTGTTTTTGATGTTCGAAATTCAAATGTGTGTTTCATAAGTAAAGTTGCAAAATTCCTATTTAATATAATTATGCTGAATTTATATGATAAAACTATATTTAGTTCTTATTTTGTTGATAAGAAAATTATAAAAATCCAACATGAACTAGCCTTGTTTTTTGTGTGAGTTTCCTTTTCTTTTTTTTTCTTTTTTTTTTATTCATTATTTTTTTTTGGGGGGGGGTTGAACATTTGTGATTTTAAGTAAGATATATAGTACAACAATATACAGTGACATATACAGTGACAAATACATTTTGTTATTTCCTTGTACATGTATGAGCGTGACTTTACTCATTTACATATGCAGATATGCATGTAATGTAATCGACAACATTTATTTTCAATAACTTAACACGGATATAATATATAATGTAATTATGTGTGTCAGTAAAACAGAATATTAAGGACATTTACTGCGCAGTTTGTACAACTTTACACGACTCCTACAACAAAGCTTCCCGCCTCGAGCACCTTATAACAAATGAACGACATTATTACACTGACAAGCGAATAAGCATCAAATACGTTACTCTTAACTATGTACTGTAATAGCAAAAATCGTGGAATTGTTGGGTACGGCTAGGAAACGACTGTTTAATTTTTATTTACGAGTATAATAATATGTTATTCATTTACTTGTTTTTGTTTTGATTTGTTTTGGGGATTTTTTTTTTGGGGGGGGGGGGGTGTCTTTTTAACTTTTATGTCGCCCAAATCTATAGAAAAAAACTGATTTGACCTGCGTGAAGGAAAAACAAAATCACGCTGCAGTTTCCAACGATAATTTTGTGTGAGATCTGAAATGAATATAACCAGTTAAAAAAATATATATAATTCTTGTTTCGGGTGAAAACAAATTCTGACTTATAGGGCTTAAAATTAAACGATAGGCCCCTTACCGTTGACATTGTAGATTACATAAAAATTCGATTAATGTACATATTTCGACCACTTCAAGATGTGTCAGTCAAAGACAGAGAATGCTAACATGTATCATTGTTGTCTCAAAGGTGACTTAGGTCTGCCTTTTTCAGTAAAACCTTTTTCTTATATTTAGATGACACCAGAAGGAGTATTTGTGGTATCAATATTTGACTCTTTGGAAAAATAATAAATGATGTCGACAGAGTCCACCTGAGGAATTCGAATACACACGTATTAAGCGGTAACATATTGCATAGTATTAGGATTAGGGTTATGGTGTTTAACGCCACTTGCAACAATGTTTCAGTTATATCCTGGCGGTCATTTTTGTTGGTGGAGGAAACCAGAGTACACTGAGAAAACCACCGACCTGCCGCAAGTCACTGACAAACTTTATCACATAATTTTGTATCGAGTACACCTCGCCATGAGCGAGATTCGAACTCACAACGTTAGTGGTGATAGGCACTGATTGCATATGTACTTGTAAATGCAACTACCATGCGATCACGCCCTCGACGATTCTGTGTTTTATATGTAATTCTAAAACAGTGAAATATAATATTAATCGGTACATCTCTTTGAAATGGTATTGCAATAAGATGTACTGATTTCACAGGTAAATCAAACTACCATACGATCAAGACCACGACGGCCCCCATATCAAATATGTAATAAAACTTACTTGCAATGATCCCTGCACTTCTTTTCCGTAGATAATGAGAACTATTTTGAAATATATTGGCCAGTTTTCCAGCAGGTTCTACCATATATGCTGTGTTGTTTGAAACTAAAAATCCATCCTAGAGACAAATAAATGATATATGAACTATTATAGTCTATTTTTATACCTTAGCTGTCATGGAAAGAAACCTAAACAGCAATGATCAACAATGCTCCCAATATCAACAAAACGAACTATCACCTCTCAGTTTAACTCACTGAATACAAAAAGGGAGAGGGAAAGCAACGACATATGACATTGGAAATCCAGGTCCTACCTCGGGACAGGTACAACATATGTGGCGGAATTAAACCGATTAATGAGATCTTAACCACCTCCATAGTGTATATGGATGTGAAATGTTTTTTGGTGATTAACGCCACTTTTAACAATATTTCAGTTATACCGTGGTAGGATGTTAAACATATAGTAAGCTGAGATAAGAAATACGAAGAGATGTTTTTAGACAACGCTAAAATACATTATCTAGAACATACACATGTTACCATTGATCAAGTCCTTTTTAAGGTTTGAATTGCTTTTGGTGTTTAACGCCACCTTCAACAATATTTCAGCTATATCGTGACTGTCACCTTTATTGGTGGAGGAAACCGGAGTACACCGATCTGCTACAAGTCACTGACAAACTTTATCACATAATGTTGTATCGAGTACACCTCGCCTGAAAAACATCAATTTTTACCCCTACGATATAACTGAAATATTGTTGAAAGTGGCGTTGAACATATGTTATGTGTGATTGTCTATGCTTACTAATTCTGTGTGATTGTCTTTACTTACTAATTCTGTGTGATTGTCTATGCTTACTAATTATGTGTGGTTGTCTATACTTACTAATGCTGTGTGATTGTCTATGCTTACTAATTATGTGTGATTGTCTATGCTCACTAATTCTGTGTGATTGTCTATACTTACCAGGGGCGGATCCAGGATTTCAAGTTAGGGGGGGGCGCACTTAAAAAAATGGCGCCGAGCGGAGGGAGACGCGAAAAATGATGGGGTATTTCGTGTGAAAAAAAAAGATTTTACACCAAAAAATCATATTCTTTCCAATTGCAGAGGGAGGCGCGAAAAATGTTGTAACTGTGTGAAAAATCACGATTTTACGCCAAAAAATCTTATTTTTTCCAATATTAGGGGGGGGGGGGGGCGCCCGGGTGCGCCCCCCCCCCCCCCGGATCCGCACCTGCTTACTAATTATGTGTGATTGTCTATACTTACTAATTATGTGTGATTGTCTATACTTACTAATTCTGTGTGATTGTCTTTACTTACTAATTCTGTGCGATTGTCTATGCTTACTAATTCTGTGCGATTGTCTTTACTTACTAATTCTGTGTGATTGTCTTTACTTACTAATTATGTGTGATTGTCTATACTTACTAATTCTGTGCGATTGTCTATACTTACTAATTATGTGTGATTGTCTTTACTTACTAATTATGTGTGATTGTCTATACTTACTAATTCTGTGCGATTGTCTATACTTACTAATTATGTGAGATTGTCTTTACTTACTAATTATGTGTGATTGTCTATACTTACTAATTCTGTGCGATTGTCTATACTTACTAATTCTGTGTGATTGTCTTTGCTTACTAATTATGTGTGATTGTCTATACTTACTAATTCTGTGTGATTGTCTTTACTTACTAATTATGTGTGATTGTCTTTACTTACTAATTCTGTGTGATTGTCTTTACTTACTAATTCTGTGTGATTGTCTATACTTACTAATTCTGTGTGATTGTCTTTACTTACTAATTCTCTGTGATTGTCTATACTTACTAATTCTGTGTGATTGTCTATATACTCACTCATTATGTGTGATTGTCTATGCTTACTAATTCTGTGTGATTGTCTATACTTACTAATTCTGTGTGATTGTCTATACTTACTAATTATGTGTGATTGTCTATATTTACTAATTATGTGTGATTGTCTATGCTTACTAATTATGTGTGATTGTTTATGCTTACTAATTCTGTGTGATTGTCTATACTTACTAATTCTGTGTGATTGTCTATGCTCACTAATTCTGTGTGATTGTCTATACTTACTAATTATGTGTTATTGTCTATATTTACTAATTATGTGTGATTGTCTATGCTTACTAATTATGTGTGATTGTCTATGCTTACTAATTCTGTGTGATTGTCTATACTTACTAATTATTATGTGTGTTTGTCTATGCTTACTAATTCTGTGTGATTGTCTATACTTACTAATTATGTGTGATTGTCTATGCTTACTAATTCTGTGTGATTGTCTATGCTTGCTAATTATGTGTGATTGTCTTTACTTACTAATTATGTGTGATTGTCTATGCTCACTAATTCTGTGTGATTGTCTTTACTTACTAATTCTGTGTGATTGTCTATACTTACTAATTATGTGTGATTGTCTATACTTACTAATTCTGTGTGATTGTCTATACTTACTAATTATGTGTGATTGTCTATGCTTACTAATTCTGTGTGATTGTCTATGCTTGCTAATTATGTGTGATTGTCTTTACTTACTAATTATGTGTGATTGTCTATGCTCACTAATTCTGTGTGATTGTCTTTACTTACTAATTCTGTGTGATTGTCTATACTTACTAATTATGTGTGATTGTCTATACTTACTAATTCTGTGTGATTGTCTATATACTTACTAATTCTGTGTGATTGTCTATTCTTACTAATTCTGTGTGATTGTCTATTCTTACTAATTCTGTGTGATTGTCTATACTTACTAATTATGTGTGATTGTCTATGCTCACTAATTAAGTGTGATTGTCTTTACTTACTAATTATGTGTGATTGTCTATACTTACTAATTCTGTGTGATTGTCTATGCTTACTAATTCTGTATCATTGTCTTTACTTACTAATTCTGTGTGATTGTCTATTCTTACTAATTCTGTGGGATTGTCTTTATACTCACTAATTCTGTGTGATTGTCTATACTTACTAATTCTGTGTGATTGTCTTTACTTACTAATTATGTGTGATTGTCTATACTTACTAATTCTGTGTGATTGTCTATACTTACTAATTCTGTGTTTGTCTATACATACTAATTATGTGTGATTGTCTATACTTACTAATTCTGTGTGATTGTCTATACTTACTAATTCTGTGTGATTGTCTTTACTTACTAATTCTGTGTGATTGTCTATACTTACTAATTCTGTGTTTGTCTATACTTACTAATTCTGTGTGATTGTCTATACTTACTAATTTTGTGTTTGTCTATACTTACTAATTATGTGTGATTGTCTTTACTTACTAATTCTGTGTGATTGTCTATACTTACTAATTCTGTGTGATTGCCTATACTTACTAATTCTGTGTGATTGTCTATACTTACTAATTCTGTGTGATTGTCTTTACTTACTAATTCTGTGTGATTGTCTATACTTACTAATTCTGTGTTTGTCTATACTTACTAATTCTGTGTGATTGTCTATACTTACTAATTCTGTGTTTGTCTATACTTACTAATTATGTGTGATTGTCTTTACTTACTAATTCTGTGTGATTGTCTATACTTACTAATTCTGTGTGATTGTCTATGCTTACTAATTCTGTGTGATTGTCTATACTTACTAATTCTGTGTGATTGTCTTTACTTACTAATTCTCTGTGATTGTCTATACTTACTAATTCTGTGTGATTGTCTATACTTACTAATTCTGTGTGATTGTCTATGCTTACTAATTCTGTGTGATTGTCTATACTTACTAATTCTGTGTGATTGTCTATACTTACTAATTCTGTGTGATTGTCTATACTTACTAATTCTGTGTTTGTCTATACTTACTAATTATGTGTGATTGTCTATGCTTACTAATTATGTGTGATTGTCTATACTTACTAATTCTGTGTGATTGTCTATATACTTACTAATTCTGTGTGATTGTCTATACTTACTAATTCTGTGCGATTGTCTATGCTTACTAATTCTGTGTGATTGTCTATGCTTACTAATTCTGTGTGATTGTCTATTCTTACTAATTCTGTGTGATTGTCTATACTTGCTAATTATGTGTGATTGTCTATACTTACTAAATCTGTGTGATTGTCTTTGCTTACTAATTATGTGTGATTGTCTTTACTTACTAATTCTGTGTGATTGTCTTTACTTACTAATTATGTGTGATTGTCTTTACTTACTAATTATGTTTGATTGTCTATACTTACTAATTCTGTGTGATTGTCTTTACTTACTAATTATGTGTGATTGTCTTTACTTACTAATTATGTGTGATTGTCTTTACTCACTAATTCTGTGTGATTGTCTTTACTTACTAATTCTGTGTGATTGTCTTTACTTACTAATTCTGTGTGATTGTCTATACTTACTAATTCTGTGTGATTGTATTTACTTAATAATTATGTGTGATTGTCTTTACTTACTAATTCTGTGTGATTGTCTATACTTACTAATTCTGTGTGATTGTATTTACTTAATAATTATGTGTGATTGTCTTTACTTACTAATTCTGTGTGATTGTCTTTACTAATCTTCAACGAAAATGCCCCAGTCCGATCTTTTGACTGGTAAAAAGCTACATCCTAGAAAAATATATTGGGAAGTTTGAGTAAAATGTAATTAAATAAGATAGGCATAACCTTTTTTAATATGGTATGTATCTGTATAACGCGGAGAAACAGGGTGGAGGTCTGAAGGTATATAATGGTGTGCTTCTAATACATATTGGACTTTTAAGACACAATGTAGCTAATGATAGCAGGAATTAAGAACCCTTCCGGAGCACGAGGTTCTAACTTCCGAATTCTGTTTTGTAATACATGATTTTGTATTCCAGTCATCTCTCTACTAAAGTGGGAATTCCAACGTATCCAGTGTCGTTAACGGGGTATGATATACTTCCCCTTCCAGGGCACTATGTTCTTATCTCCGTTGATTTTCCCCCCGGATAGTCCTTTACTGGAGAATCGTTACTGTTGCATGTAAATGGCGCAAATTTTGATTTGTGTAAAAAGAGTAAATCGAAGAATAGAAATAAAAATGGCCAAAAGAAAAGGAACAAAAGGACAAAGAAAGACCGACAAAACACTACACAGAAAATCGAGCAATTGTTAAATACGAAACTAAACCACTGCACAGAAAATCGAGCAATTGTTAAATACGAAACTAAACAACTGCACACGGCAAAATAAAACCTTACTCTACTTTACTTTACCTTTGTAATATTTACTAATAGCTGTAATAAATCACAGGTAAATCAAATGATAAAAATATATCTATTAAAGGTTAAACGTCAAATGAATTGATTAAGTGATAAATCATTACTAAGATGTCATTCCAACTTTAGATTTCTAATTATGTTGTATTTATGTCATATCGATGTGGTGTTTTTTTTTACAATAACTTGTCATTAATATAAAAAAAAAGTGTACATTGCGGGGCGCAAGCAAAGTTTGTAGATGTCAAAGGTGTAATGACAAGCCGTAAATCGAAGTAGGACGAACAATGCAATGAGAAAGAAAACAATGGTCAGAAATCACTCGCAGGAAACTTAAGATTGAGTAACACTAAGTACCGGGATGAACTCGGGTGTTCCATAAAGGTAACCAGTTCATGCTCCAGTAGTGGAACCAGTCATGTATTTTTTTCTTCTTTTTTATTATTTGTATTTGCTACAAACAAATTTTCATTTGCGGAAACGCGTGGTACTATTCGGAATATCATCTCTCTTTGTAAATTGCGTTTAGGTAATCTCATCTCGAATAGAAGCGCTGTTCAATCAGAATAATTGAGACGAATATCAGTTTTATTTTAATCTTCTGTATATACAGGGACGGGTCCAGGGGGGGGGGGGGGGGGGGGTGGCGTACTCGGCGCCCCCCCCCCCTAAAATTGGAAAAAATAAGATTTGTTGGCGTAAAATCGTGATTTTTCACACGAAATACCCCAAACATTTTCGCACCTCCCTCTGCTCGGCGCAATTTTTTTAAGCGCGCCCCTCCCCCCCCCCTGGATCAGCCCCTGATATATACTTGTAATCGTAATTTTATTCATGCTATCTAATACATTTCTCTGCCATTGGTCGCACAGTGGATTATCATTCGCGAATCAACACTTGTTTTTCAATTGAGTAATCTAATTTGGCCTGCAAAACATTTGAGATGTAAATACGTGTATAATATTATTCGTTTAGCTTATTCCGAATACTATGAATCTCTATTGTGTTCTAATTTTTTAAAAATATGCCATTGTAATTACAGTTCTCTACAGCTAGAGAAAGCAAGTTTTTAAATATCAAAGGGGTCATCAAAGCCGCGATTCGCAGGAGGACAGACACTACAATGGCCAAAACTGGACAAGAAGACAAACAATTGTGGACAAAATACTATAGGGCGTCCATACTGAGAGTTCTGGTTGCAATGTTAACTATCTTTCAGCATTATCAGAGATAAGATAATAAAGTTCGGTGAATGAATTATACCATCTCTATGAAGGAACATATTGGGGATTCATTTTTGAATAACGTTTATTTTATTGTCCATGGGTATATAATACAAGAATTATGTAATAATAAAATGATAATAAAATACCACATTTTCTAAACAGCTCCAAAAGCATATCGTAAAGAGTAGAAACTGAATCAAAATCGATACCTCCAACACACACACACCCACACACCAACCCACCCACACACACACACACACACACACACACACACACACACACACACACACACGTATATTACCGCTTATTATTATAATGAATCACATGTTCCTTCATAGAAATATCATTAGTTCAACCCCCTCCCCCTCTTGCTCTTAGTGAACTGACATGGTCATGTAAGTGTCTTCCACGTATGATTGTAATGCCTACCCTCAAATATAACGATCTAACAGCGTTATTATAAAAAAAAACGATATAATCTTGAACATTATACATATTATATTTAATTTCGGAGGCCGTCGTTATCGTCATCGTATGGTAGTTGGATATTTATGGAATAACCTTCATCAGGTACCCACATAGTCAAAAGGTTGCCTACATGACTTGTCGAACCGTTTCGGAATATATGTATCACAAATGACCACGTAAATTTCCCGCTTATCGCAGTCACAATCCTGTCCTTTCCTCATCAATGACCTACCAGTGGGTTTACAACAAGGGTAACACGATAGGTGCCACTAGTATTGTTCACCCCTGGTTTTTAGTGAGGTTCGTGTTGCTCAATCATTAATTTTCTGTGTAGTGTTTTGTAGATCATTGTTTGTCCATTCCTACTTTTCTTTTGGTCATTGTATTTTCTGTCTTTCGATTAAAGCTTTTGATTATCCCAGTGGTATCTTCAAACTTTTCTTGCAAAAGCCAAATAATCCAAAGTCTTTGGAAGTAAGTAAATCAAAAGGGCTTAACCAGGATGTGTCAAATCGGCTATGGTTAAATAAGTCAGAAGGATATTGACCTTTAAATAGGTATTGTAAATTTCAATCATAAATACATTTGTATATGTAATAAACCATGTCAGTGCCAAACCCTCTACGTTAATTAGTACATTAAAAATAATTAAAATGTCACAATATTTATAACAATTAAAAACAAACAGTTGATATTTTTATTAATTATTTGAGAGAATTTTACAACTTGCACGCCTACACACAACACTGATACATGCATATATCATATACACGTATTATTGACTTGCATGACAACAGATTTGTCAGATTTATACCTTTCTCTTTGAAAACTCCATGGACAAGAATGTATTGCTCTTGTGAAGCAGGATATAAGGACATACTGGCATAGCTTTTTTGTAATTAAAACGTAGTGTCAAATTTGATGAGCCCGATCGACGCGTTTCTGGAATAAACTTCATCTGGTAACCTCATAATCAAAGTATATAACCTTCATCTGGTACCCCCATAATCAAAGTATATAACCTTCATCTGGTACGCTCATAATCAAAGTATATAACCTTCATCTGGTACCCTCATAATCAAAGTATATAACCTTCATCTGGTACGCTCATAATCAAAGTATATAACCTTCATCTGGTACGCTCATAATCAAAGTATATAACCTTCATCAGGTACGCTCATAATCAAAGTATATAACCTTCATCAGGTACCCTCATAATCAAAGTATATAACCTTCATCAGGTACGCTCATAATCAAAGTATATAACCTTCATCAGGTACGCTCATAATCAAAGTATATAACCTTCATCAGGTACACTCATAATCAAAGTATATAACCTTCATCAGGTACACTCATAATCAAAGTATATAACCTTCATCAGGTACACTCATAATCAAAGTATATAACCTTCATCAGGTACACTCATAATCAAAGTATATAACCTTCATCAGGTACACTCATAATCAAAGTATATAACCTTCATCAGGTACACTCATAATCAAAGTATATAACCTTCATCAGGTACACTCATAATCAAAGTATATAACCTTCATCAGGTACACTCATAATCAAAGTATATAACCTTCATCAGGTACACTCATAATCAAAGTATATAACCTTCATCAGGTACCCTCATAATCAAAGTATATAACCTTCATCAGGTACGCTCATAATCAAAGTATATAACCTTCATCAGGTACACCCATAATCAAAGTATATAACCTTCATCAGGTACACTCATAATCAAAGTATATAACCTTCATCAGGTACACTCATATTCAAAGTATATAACCTTCATCGGGTACACTCATAATCAAAGTATATAACCTTCATCAGGTACACCCATAATCAAAGTATATAACCTTCATCAGGTACACTCATAATCAAAGTATATAACCTTCATCAGGTACACTCATAATCAAAGTATATAACCTTCATCTGGTACCCTCATAATCAAAGTATATAACCTTCATCAGGTACACTCATAATCAAAGTATATAACCTTCATCAGGTACCCTCATAATCAAAGTATATAACCTTCATCAGGTACGCTCATAATCAAAGTATATAACCTTCATCAGGTACGCTCATAATCAAAGTATATAACCTTCATCAGGTACACTCATAATCAAAGTATATAACCTTCATCTGGTACCCTCATAATCAAAGTATATAACCTTCATCAGGTACACTCATAATCAAAGTATATAACCTTCATCAGGTACCCTCATAATCAAAGTATATAACCTTCATCTGGTACGCTCATAATCAAAGTATATAACCTTCATCAGGTACACTCATAATCAAAGTATATAACCTTCATCTGGTACGCTCATAATCAAAGTATATAACCTTCATCAGGTACGCTCATAATCAAAGTATATAACCTTCATCAGGTACACCCATAATCAAAGTATATAACCTTCATCAGGTACACTCATAATCAAAGTATATAACCTTCATCAGGTACACTCATAATCAAAGTATATAACCTTCATCTGGTACCCTCATAATCAAAGTATATAACCTTCATCAGGTACACTCATAATCAAAGTATATAACCTTCATCAGGTACCCTCATAATCAAAGTATATAACCTTCATCAGGTACGCTCATAATCAAAGTATATAACCTTCATCTGGTACCCTCATAATCAAAGTATATAACCTTCATCAGGTACACTCATAATCAAAGTATATAACCTTCATCAGGTACCCTCATAATCAAAGTATATAACCTTCATCAGGTACACTCATAATCAAAGTATATAACCTTCATCAGGTACGCTCATAATCAAAGTATATAACCTTCATCAGGTACACTCATAATCAAAGTATATAACCTTCATCTGGTACCCTCATAATCAAAGTATATAACCTTCATCAGGTACGCTCATAATCAAAGTATATAACCTTCATCAGGTACCCTCATAATCAAAGTATATAACCTTCATCAGGTACGCTCATAATCAAAGTATATAACCTTCATCAGGTACACTCATAATGAAAGTATATAACCTTCATCTGGTACACTCATAATCAAAGTATATAACCTTCATCAGGTACCCTCATAATCAAAGTATATAACCTTCATCTGGTACCCTCATAATCAAAGTATATAACCTTCATCTGGTACGCTCATAATCAAAGTATATAACCTTCATCTGGTACACTCATAATCAAAGTATATAACCTTCATCAGGTACACTCATAATCAAAGTATATAACCTTCATCAGGTACCCTCATAATCAAAGTATATAACCTTCATCAGGTACGCTCATAATCAAAGTATATAACCTTCATCTGGTACCCTCATAATCAAAGTATATAACCGTCATCTGGTACACCCATAATCAAAGTATATAACTTTCATCAGGTACGCTCATAATCAAAGTATATAACATTCATCTGGTACGCTCATAATCAAAGTATATAACCTTCATCTGGTACACCCATAATCAAAGTATATAACCTTCATCAGGTACACTCATAATCAAAGTATATAACCTTCATCAGGTACACTCATATTCAAAGTATATAACCTTCATCGGGTACACTCATAATCAAAGTATATAACCTTCATCAGGTACACCCATAATCAAAGTATATAACCTTCATCAGGTACACTCATAATCAAAGTATATAACCTTCATCAGGTACACTCATAATCAAAGTATATAACCTTCATCTGGTACCCTCATAATCAAAGTATATAACCTTCATCAGGTACACTCATAATCAAAGTATATAACCTTCATCAGGTACCCTCATAATCAAAGTATATAACCTTCATCAGGTACGCTCATAATCAAAGTATATAACCTTCATCAGGTACGCTCATAATCAAAGTATATAACCTTCATCAGGTACACTCATAATCAAAGTATATAACCTTCATCTGGTACCCTCATAATCAAAGTATATAACCTTCATCAGGTACACTCATAATCAAAGTATATAACCTTCATCAGGTACCCTCATAATCAAAGTATATAACCTTCATCTGGTACGCTCATAATCAAAGTATATAACCTTCATCAGGTACACTCATAATCAAAGTATATAACCTTCATCTGGTACGCTCATAATCAAAGTATATAACCTTCATCAGGTACGCTCATAATCAAAGTATATAACCTTCATCAGGTACGCTCATAATCAAAGTATATAACCTTCATCAGGTACGCTCATAATCAAAGTATATAACCTTCATCTGGTACACCCATAATCAAAGTATATAACCTTCATCAGGTACACTCATAATCAAAGTATATAACCTTCATCAGGTACACTCATAATCAAAGTATATAACCTTCATCAGGTACACTCATAATCAAAGTATATAGCCTTCATCAGGTACACCCATAATCAAAGTATATAACCTTCATCAGGTACACTCATAATCAAAGTATATAACCTTCATCAGGTACACTCATAATCAAAGTATATAACCTTCATCTGGTACCCTCATAATCAAAGTATATAACCTTCATCAGGTACGCTCATAATCAAAGTATATAACCTTCATCAGGTACCCTCATAATCAAAGTATATAACCTTCATCAGGTACGCTCATAATCAAAGTATATAACCTTCATCAGGTACACTCATAATCAAAGTATATAACCTTCATCTGGTACACTCATAATCAAAGTATATAAACTTCATCTGGTACCCTAATAATCAAAGTATATAACCTTCATCAGGTACGCTCATAATCAAAGTATATAACCTTCATCAGGTACCCTCATAATCAAATTATATAACCTTCATCAGGTACGCTCATAATCAAAGTATATAACCTTCATCTGGTACCCTCATAATCAAAGTATATAACCTTCATCAGGTACACTCATAATCAAAGTATATAACCTTCATCTGGTACCCTCATAATCAAAGTATATAACCTTCATCTGGTACCCTCATAATCAAAGTATATAACCTTCATCTGGTACGCTCATAATCAAAGTATATAACCTTCATCTGGTACACTCATAATCAAAGTATATAACCTTCATCAGGTACACTCATAATCAAAGTATATAACCTTCATCAGGTACCCTCATAATCAAAGTATATAACCTTCATCAGGTACGCTCATAATCAAAGTATATAACCTTCATCTGGTACCCTCATAATCAAAGTATATAACCGTCATCTGGTACACCCATAATCAAAGTATATAACTTTCATCAGGTACGCTCATAATCAAAGTATATAACATTCATCTGGTACGCTCATAATCAAAGTATATAACCTTCATCTGGTACCCTCATAATCAAAGTATATAACCTTCATCTGGTACGCTCATAATCAAAGTATATAACCTTCATCTGGTACGCTCATAATCAAAGTATATAACCTTCATCTGGTACACTCATAATCAAAGTATATAACCTTCATCAGGTACACCCATAATCAAAGTATATAACCTTCATCAGGTACACTCATAATCAAAGTATATAACCTTCATCTGGTACCCTCATAATCAAGGTATATAACCTTCATCAGGTACACTCATAATCAAAGTATATAACCTTCATCTGGTACCCTCATAATCAAAGTATATAACCTTCATCTGGTACACTCATAATCAAAGTATATAACCTTCATCAGGTACACTCATAATCAAAGTATATAACCTTCATCAGGTACACTCATAATCAAAGTATATAAACTTCATCTGGTACACTCATAATCAAAGTATATAACCTTCATCTGGTACGCTCATAATCAAAGTATATAACCTTCATCTGGTACGCTCATAATCAAAGTATATAACCTTCATCAGGTACACTCATAATCAAAGTATATAACCTTCATCGGGTACACTCATAATCAAAGTATATAACCTTCATCAGGTACACTCATAATCAAAGTATATAACCTTCATCTGGTATCCTCATAATCAAAGTATATAACCTTCATCAGGTACACTCATAATCAAAGTATATAACCTTCATCTGGTACACTCATAATCAAAGTATATAACCTTCATCAGGTACACTCATAATCAAAGTATATAACCTTCATCAGGTACACTCATAATCAAAGTATATAACCTTCATCAGGTACACTCATAATCAAAGTATATAACCTTCATCAGCTACACTCATAATCAAAGTGCATAACCTTCATCAGGTACACTCATAATCAAAATATATAACCTTCATCAGGTACACTCATAATCAAAGTGTATAACCTTCATCAGGTACACTCATAATCAAAGTATATAACCTTCATCAGGTACACTCATAATCAAAGTGTATAACCTTCATCAGGTACACTCATAATCAAAGTATATAACCTTCATCAGGTACACCCATAATCAAAGTATATAACCTTCATCAGGTACGCTCATAATCAAAGTGTATAACCTTCATCAGGTACACTCATAATCAAAGTATATAACCTTCATCAGCTACACTCATAATCAAAGTGTATAACCTTCATCAAGTACACTCATAATCAAAGTATATAACCTTCATTAGGTACACTCATAATCAAAGTGTATAACCTTCATCAGGTACCCTCATAATCAAAGTATATAACCTTCATCAGGTACACTCATAATCAAAGTATATAACCTTCATCAGGTACACCCATAATCAAAGTGTATAACCTTCATCAGGTACCCTCATAATCAAAGTATATAACCTTCATCAGGTACACTCATAATCAAAGTATATAACCTTCATCTGGTACCCTCATAATCAAAGTATATAACCTTCATCAGGTACACTCATAATCAAAGTATATAACCTTCATCAGGTACACTCATAATCAAAGTATATAACCTTCATCTGGTACACTCATAATCAAAGTATATAACCTTCATCTGGTACACTCATAATCAAAGTGTATAACCTTCATCAGGTACACTCATAATCAAAGTATATAACCTTCATCAGCTACACTCATAATCAAAGTGTATAACCTTCATCAGGTACACTCATAATCAAAGTGTATAACCTTCATCAGGTACACTCATAATCAAAGTATATAACCTTCATCAGGTACACTCATAATCAAAGTGTATAACCTTCATCAGGTACACTCATAATCAAAGTATATAACCTTCATCAGGTACACCCATAATCAAAGTATATAACCTTCATCAGGTACGCTCATAATCAAAGTGTATAACCTTCATCAGGTACACTCATAATCAAAGTATATAACCTTCATCAGCTACACTCATAATCAAAGTGTATAACCTTCATCAGGTACACTCATAATCAAAATATATAACCTTCATCAGGTACACTCATAATCAAAGTGTATAACCTTCATCAGGTACACTCATAATCAAAGTATATAACCTTCATCAGGTACACTCATAATCAAAGTGTATAACCTTCATCAGGTACACTCATAATCAAAGTATATAACCTTCATCAGGTACACCCATAATCAAAGTATATAACCTTCATCAGGTACACTCATAATCAAAGTATATAACCTTCATCAGGTACACTCATAATCAAAGTATATAACCTTCATCTGGTACACTCATAATCAAAGTATATAACCTTCATCTGGTACACTCATAATCAAAGTGTATAACCTTCATCAGGTACACTCATAATCAAAGTATATAACCTTCATCAGCTACACTCATAATCAAAGTGTATAACCTTCATCAGGTACACTCATAATCAAAGTGTATAACCTTCATCAGGTACACTCATAATCAAAGTATATAACCTTCATCAGGTACACTCATAATCAAAGTGTATAACCTTCATCAGGTACACTCATAATCAAAGTATATAACCTTCATCAGGTACACCCATAATCAAAGTATATAACCTTCATCAGGTACGCTCATAATCAAAGTGTATAACCTTCATCAGGTACACTCATAATCAAAGTATATAACCTTCATCAGCTACACTCATAATCAAAGTGTATAACCTTCATCAGGTACACTCATAATCAAAATATATAACCTTCATCAGGTACACTCATAATCAAAGTGTATAACCTTCATCAGGTACACTCATAATCAAAGTATATAACCTTCATCAGGTACACTCATAATCAAAGTGTATAACCTTCATCAGGTACACTCATAATCAAAGTATATAACCTTCATCAGGTACACCCATAATCAAAGTATATAACCTTCATCAGGTACGCTCATAATCAAAGTGTATAACCTTCATCAGGTACACTCATAATCAAAGTATATAACCTTCATCAGGTACACTCATAATCAAAGTGTATAACCTTCATCAGGTACACCCATAATCAAAGTATATAACCTTCATCAGGTACACTCATAATCAAAGTATATAACCTTCATCAGGTACACTCATAATCAAAGTATATAACCTTCATCAGCTACACTCATAATCAAAGTGTATAACCTTCATCAAGTACACTCATAATCAAAGTATATAACCTTCATTAGGTACACTCATAATCAAAGTGTATAACCTTCATCAGGTACCCTCATAATCAAAGTATATAATCTTCATCAGGTACACCCATAATCAAAGTATATAACCTTCATCAGGTACACCCATAATCAAAGTGTATAACCTTCATCAGGTACACTCATAATCAAAGTATATAACCTTCATCTGGTACCCTCATAATCAAAGTATATAAGCCAAATAAATAAGAAACTTAGGGAACAGGAATTTAACAAGTAAATACATATCAATATTAACCTAAAGTATCAACCAGGTAACTCTATAGATACAATAAGTATACATAAACAAGTGTAATATTATTGTTTATGTGTGGTCGTTGTTCGCCTATCTAAATCACTATCGTATGACTACTGAGTCGTGTTTGAGCCCTGATCCCTAACTAAAGCTTCGTGACATTTTTTCGTTTGCGGGAGAATTCAAAGTGAAGTTCTTTATTACCTGAACTGGACATAAACGGAGGCCATTGTCCTTACGTTAAAGTGACATAGCTCCTATAAAAACGTGCTAAGTTGGAAATGTGTATATTGTTTATTGTTAGTTATATTCCCGACCATACCTTTAATACGATTAGGGTTAGGATTATGGTGTTTAATGCCAATTTTAACAATATTTCAATTATATCGTGGCGACCAGTTTTATTGGTAGAGAAGACCGGATAACTCAGAGAAATTCACTGAAAAACTTAATCACATAATGTTGTATCGAGTAGATCTTGCCGTGAGCGGAATTCGATCTCACAACTTTATATGTGATAGGCACTGATTGTACATATAGTTCTAAATCAAACTACGATCGACCACGATTACGATGATCCCTTGCTTTTATTGGCAGAGTTTGAGAGTAACTTGCGGCAGATATGTGGTTTACCTGCTGGTAACTGTGGTTTTCTCTCGATAGATGTATACAATATCATATACATATTGTTGAATGTAGTGTCATACTCGTATAACACTAGCCCATACCATATTTATTGTATTTAGATATTATACAGGTCACTTCTGGGTAAGACATAAATGTATTTGAGAAAAAAAATAAAGGATCCATATATTTACTACTATCAACTCGTTGGGTGGGTTAATAATGTCTTACCTGACTGGTTCCGAACTCACATATCACATGACCAGCCTCTAGTGAACACATTGGCACATTAATATCAACATTAGGATTTCTCTTTAGATGTAAGCTATCTATCACATCACTGTTTTGTATATCAAAACTTATGTCCTTCGGAAAAGAGTCCATTATAGAATCTTGTCTTTGCGTATTATCTGAAAAAATGAAATAAAATGAAAAACACAAAAAAAATCAAAGGGTTAACCAGTTCCAAATTATAATAAAGAATCGTAGAAACATAGGCATAATTGATATCCCAATACACACATATGCATGAATGCTCACTTTCCTGTCATGGCATCAGGACACTTCAATAAAAAGTGGCAGGGCTAAGCTAATTTTATATGCGTCCAAACATCTTCTCTTAGTGAAGTGATGTGAAAATGCAAGCGTGACGTTATGCTTAGCTCTTCAACTTCTTAAATTTATTTATATAATAAAATTAAAAATTAAAAATATCATCACACTGTGGAAACAGCTCCAAAATCTAACAACAATTCGTAAAAACAGAAGCAGAATAGATACCCCAAACACACATGTACATGACCACCCATTTTCCTGGCTTGGTACAGACACTTCGATAAAAAAGTGGCGGGGTTAAGCTAATTTTCTATGAGCTTTAATCTCCCCACTTAGTGAAATCATGCGGTCATGCAAGTGTGATGTAAGCTTTAGGTTCTGAATTTGTGTTACCTTTCTTTATTTAATAGTCATTAACACAAATTTCTGAATTCGCTTCTTAATTTCACTAAGTATTTGACTGAAATTGTGGTTAATTCAGACGTACAAAGCATACTATAAAAAGAGTAGAAGATATATGAACAGAGAATTATTATGATAAATAAACATGTTACATTTTAAATATATTTTACTATTATAAGCTTTCTTTGTTTTAAGCATTATTAAATATTCATGAATATTTCGCACAAATTTGCATAATGAGAAGACTTTTTTAAATGGTGAAACTAGTGCCATATTCAAATGTGTATTATTGTTTAAAGCATAAGCATTTTTTTGATATTATATATTACTAGTCAACGAAAGAAAAAAAATAGTTATTTATTAACATTTTGACGCTTTGGTAATAATTAATTAATATTATTAAAAAAAAACTGTAATTAAAGTTCATTGAGTTATTACAGGAAATAGAACTATATATATATATATATATATATATATATATATATATGTAATACTTACAAGCCGCCTTTTTGCTACTTTCTGCATTGTGTCGATGAAAGAAAATTTGTATAATATACACAATATGTACCACAAATCTCATTGTGTACATCCAGTCCATTGTTCCGGTTATTTTAATTCAGTCCGGTAGCCGTCCCTGCATATATATTCTATACCCTTTAAAGTAAGATATGCAGCTGTTCGGTGCCGGACCAACTAAGATTCCGGTACGTGCATGTACGTCCTGGACCCGAGATAATATCCCAAATAATGAAATTATGAAAGGTAAACAGTTACCATCACTGGACGATTATTGCCGGGGGAATATGACTATAAATTGTCTGTTTAGTGTGTATTGGGGCACACGTAGGTGTCATATAACTTGTCTATAATAATAAACATGCAATATACGATAAATATGTACTTAATATACAGTTAAACCTGAATAGGGTATCGAGGGGAACCTGAAAAAGGGTCCTTTTTATACAGTAAAACCTGTATATAAAGGGTATCGAGGGGAACCTGAAAAAGGGTTCTTTTTATACAGTCAAACCTGTATATAAAGGGTATCGAGGGGAACCTGAAAAAGGGTCCCTTTTATACAGTCAAACCTGTATATAAAGGGTATCGAGGGGAACCTGAAAAAGGGTCCTTTTTATACAGTAAAACCTGTATATAAAGGGTATCGAGGGGAACCTGAAAAAGGGTTCTTTTTATACAGTCAAACCTGTATATAAAGGGTATCGAGGGGAACCTGAAAAAGGGTCCCTTTTATACAGTCAAACCTGTATATAAAGGGTATCGAGGGGAACCTGAAAAAAAGGGTCCTTTTTATATATGTTCAAATTATATACACTATTTATTAGATGGAGAAAATGAGGCTAACTGTCCTTTATTGACAGTGATTTCTTATAGAAAGGTGCCCTTTAAGTACAGTTAAATCTGTATTAAGAAATCACCTTTGGGAAAAAGAAAAAAATGTCCTCATAAGACAAATCATAATGACCTCTTAAAAGAGGATCATTTCAAATAAAATTGTCTATAATAAACATACATTATGCGATAAATATATAAAACCTGTCTAAATCAAATGTCTTTGTGACTAGCTGTTGTGTTCAGAATAGACAGTTATTCAGTTGATGCAGATTAAATTAAAATTAATTTCCTACATTGGGACTTCTTTATGCAAAGCTCAGTTTACACAATAATTCGTTTTATTCAGAGCCCAGTTTAGACATATTTTACTGTATTTAATAGTATGTATTAATTTAGCATGAACAACCCTTGTCAACGATTGAACAAGAGGTATACATATAGCATCGATTATGTAAATGACGAACAAAGTTATGGTCAAATTTTGTCAATAAAATGGAGCGTGAGGGGGGAGTGTAGTTAAATTGGTTAGACCTTCGGTCTAGGAATACCTTTTTATACAGGTATAAGAGGACAACATAGGATTTTATAAACAAGACGCTAAATGTCAATTCTTAAGACGTATAGACATTTTTTATTTGAACATTACTGCTGTAAGACCTCCACGGTGGTGTACTGGTTGACATTGTAGGGAAGATTACGTGTTCAATCATCGGTCGAGTCATATTAAAGACTTATAAAATAGTATTTTCCTTTTTTTAGTTTTCTGTGTACATAGTGGTTTGTAGATTATTGTAATCAGAAGCCGCAAATGAAAGAAGTACAGACAATACAATGGTCAAATGAAAGAAGTACAGACAATACAATGGTCAAATGAAAGAAGTACAGACAATACAATGGTCAAATGAAAGAAGTACAGACAATACAATGGTCAAATGAAAGAAGTACAGACAATACAATGGTCAAATGAAAGAAGTACAGACAATACAATGGTCAAATGAAAGAAGTACAGACAATACAATGATCAAATGAAAGAAGTACAGACAATACAATGGTCAAATGAAAGAAGTACAGACAATACAATGGTCAAATGAAAGAAGTACAGACAATACAATGGTCAAATGAAAGAAGTACAGACAATACAATGGTCAAATGAAAGAAGTACAGACAATACAATGGTCAAATGAAAGAAGTACAGACAATACAATGATCAAATGAAAGAAGTACAGACAATACAATGGTCAAATGAAAGAAGTACAGACAATACAATGGTCAAATGAAAGAAGTACAGACAATACAATGGTCAAATGAAAGAAGTACAGACAATACAATGGTCAAATGAAAGAAGTACAGACAATACAATGGTCAAATGAAAGAAGTACAGACAATACAATGGTCAAATGAAAGAAGTACAGACAATACAATGGTCAAATGAAAAAGAACAAACAAACAAACAATGATCTCTAAAACACAGAAAACTAAAGGTTGAGGACACGAAGAGGAGGGTAAGCAGATGCTGCTCCTTTAGTGGCACCTGTCGTGTTGCTCTTGTTACGAAACCCGGTGATAGGTCACCAATAATATCAGCTGGGTGGCATTGTGACTACGGCAAACGGAAAATATCCGTGATAATTACTCCACTTTGGAACCATGCAGGAATATATTTAACATTTTTGACAGGATATTTGAGGCCTGTAGCACACTACTTTACATTGAATTCAGTCTATGGTTTGCGGACTTCCTCTTCCCTGGTCTAAGATGTGTAGGTACATTGACGCGTTGTAGCATATGCAGGGGCGGATCCAGGGGGTGCGCAACTGGCGCCCCCCGCCCCCCATAAAATTGGAAAAAATATGATTTTTTGGCGTAAAATCGTGATTTTTCACACGAAACACCCCAAAAATGTTCCCACCTCCCTCTGCTCGGCGCAATCTTTTTTAAGTGCGCCCCCCTAACTTGAAATCGTGGATCCGCCCCTGATATGTTATATTAACAGGTCCTAAGAATATGATTTATTAAAACTAAGGTCAATGACCCTGATATATAGGTAACCTTAGCTGATCTTTTCTATTCTGTTTAAACCTTTTAATTTTCTTGCTCCCAAGATTTTACATTGTTTTATGTGCTAATTATTGTAAGATTTAGTTACTGATGTGTCTTTATCTATAATCATATTCTAAAAATTACAATAGACGCAAACAAGCAAAAAGAAAATTCTTGACTCTTTCAATTTTTTTTTTTCTCCAGCAGAATTATAATTGAAAGGTGGAATTTATACAACGACCCACTGACAATATCTTCAAATGGCTTCAAGCTATTTTTTTTTTGTTTATTATCTCTTTATATCAATGTTGATGATTGTTGTTAAAGAATACATGTTTTTTTAAAGAAAAAAATATGACTTGGTCAATAACCGGTATAAAAAAAATACAGTCACACCTGCATTTAAAGAGCACCTAAGTAGTTTTATCTAGATCATATATTTGATATTGTAACATCAAAAAAACATCGGTAGTATAATGGTTATCGTGCTCGCCTCGAGTGCAGTGCATCGTCTATTCGAGCACCGGAAGAAAATGTGCGATACGTAGAAATTTAGTTTATTTCGAAATCTACAAACGAGGTCTTTAATGTGCATGGAGTATGTCAATCTCCGAGTACGTTACCACGGTCAGGCTTTCAGTATTGTAACGTGACAAACCCTCCACATCGAAACTAGAAGGTTTTCCCTATTCGCCACCTTCAGCAGCTCTATAGGTTTGAGCCCTGGTAACCTTCACCAGTACTCAGATATACATTAGTAAACATTAAAACAATAGAAATACAATAAATGAAATAAAATTAAAATTTTAACACGACGTCCTTCTTTCGTTTTGTAGACCAACGAGCGATTTATCGATGGTATAATCTCATTCGCACATGCACCGGTGAATGTGACTGACTCTTCCATTGACAGCATAAATTGTGTGCGACAATTTCCCCAAACGTAAATATAAATTACCGTCTTCCAATCAAAGTATACTACCGTATTTGTACTCTTACACATAAAGAATCGAAATAAATCATGGAAACCAGAATGTGTTTTGAGTTTTAACATGGGTTGGCGGAAAATTGTATCACTCGCCCCTGGCTCGGAATAAAATACTAATATCCGCCAATCCATATTAAAACCCCCAACACATTCTGGCTTCCATGATTTATTTCTTAAAGTAATATGAAAGGTAAATATCGTGGAATTTTTGGATTAAATATTTTCACTTAATATGTCACTTAATGTTAATTTAAATCAACTGCATAACATTAAAAATCCGCTCAAAAGCAGATTTTAAGAGCAAATCGCAAAATATTTGACAGCAGATAATTCTGTTTTCCAGTACAGTAATGCAAATGATATGCGCGTGACACAAGATTTGAACTCTTTCGGTGAGATTATCGCTCATGCGCAATGTTCAGTTGATGAAAAACAAAATATATATATTCCGTGTGTACCACATAAGAATAATGGCAAAAAAAAATATTGGTTCACACGACATGAAACAGACAGATTCCTCAATAATCATTGTCAGGAATGTGTGCGTGCTTACCTCAACATCCATGATTGTTTATCGTTTCTTCACGAGGTCATGATCGGCAATCATTGGACCAAAACTTTTTTCACGTGGTTGTGATCGGTAATCATTGGAACAAAACAACCGAAAGTTAATCAGTCTCCACAATAATGGCGAGGACGATAAACATGCACACAGATTTGCAGATTTCTAGTTGTTGGGAACATATTTCGACTTGAGACATGCATGAATAGCTTAGTAAAGGTACCGCCGTATTCCAAGTTGAATTGTCAGGGAAAAATGTTCTTCACCCAAAACTGGTGTAATATTACTTTAAGTAAACATTACAACAATAGAAATACAATAAATAAAATAGAATTAAAAATCATCATACATATATGACCGTCATTATTAACATTCTGATTATGTTATATAATACCCTTGTGTAATATAATACCCTTGTGTTATATATTGATTAGGGGGATAGGGTTTTGGTGTCTAATGCCACTTTCAACAATATATCAGTTATTTCGTGGCGGTCAGTTTTATCGGCGAAAGAAACCGAAATATCCAGAATAAACCACCGACCTACCGAAAGTCGCTGACAAAATACCCAGAATAAACCACCGACCTACCGAGAGTCGCTGACAAAATACCCAGAATAAACCACCGACCTACAGAGAGTCGCTGACAAAATACCCAGAATAAACCACCGACCTACCGAAAGTTGCTGACAAAATACCCAGAATAAACCACCGACCTACCGAGAGTCGCTGACAAAATACCCAGAATAAACCACCGACCTACAGAGAGTCGCTGACAAAATACCCAGAATAAACCACCGACCTACCGAAAGTTGCTGACAAAATACCCAGAATAAACCACCGACCTACCGAGAGTCGCTGACAAAATACCCAGAATAAACCACCGACCTGCCTCAAGTTTCTGACAAACTTCATCATATAATGTTACATCGAGTGCACCTCGCATGAGCCGGATTCGAACTCACAATGTTAGTGGTGATAGGCACTGATTGCATATGTACTTGTAAATGCAACTACCTTACGATCACGACCTCGAAGACCATGTGATTTATGTGCAATTTTAGAACAGTGAAATCTAGTATTACTTTCTTCATTTCTTTGAAATGGTATTTCAATAATATAAGATTAATTTCATTAAATAAATTGTCAACACCTTAGTTTACCTCAAAAGGATCAAAACACCTGGAGATATCCTATTCTAGATTTAACAGTTTCATCGCGTATAAATAACTGTATTATCTTCATTAAACAGCTGTCCTGCGGGAAAACACGAAACGTTTTAACCTATCTTCTCCGTCATCCGTTTCCGTAATTAATCATCTCTAATTTGACGATGCATCTCCTACAAGTTTAACGTTGTTGAATTCATTAAAAGGACAGTTTAAAAGATTGTATTCCAAATTAAGGGGCCGCCGTGGCCGTGATCGTATGGTAGTTGAATTTGAATATATCTATAGAATAATTGCCTATCACCATTAAAGTTGTGAGTTCGAACCCCGTTAATGGCGAGGTGTACTCGATATAACACTAAGTGATAAAGTTTGTCAGTGACTTTCGACAGGTCGGTGTTCTTCCTCCGAAAACTTCGATTTCCTCCACCAATAAAACTGACCGCCACGATATAACTGACATATTGTTGAAAGTGGCGTTGAACACCATAAACCTAAGCCAAACCAAAAAATAGTATTCCAAGTTATAAAGAAGTTATGAACATCATAAACTGAGGGGGGCCGGGTGGCTCAATCAGTTAGGGCGTTGGATCTAACAACTCATACAAGTCTATCACCAATATGGCGTGGGTTTGCGCCCAGCTTTGTAAATTACAAAAAGGGTACACTCGACTCGCAGCCGCAAGTTTACCAGTTGCTTGCCCAGGGTCGTTGGTTCTCTCCGTGTACTCCGGTTTCCACCACCACTAAAACTGGTCGCCATGATATAGCTGAAATATTTCTGAAAGTGGCGTTAAACACCAAAATTCAAATTCATATACTGAGTAAGATTTATTTCGATGTTTCAAGTTTAAAACAAATTTGAACATACTAAAGAGGTAATCAAGAACTGTAAATCGAAAGGGAAAAAAAATACAATGGCCAACAGTATCGAATAAAAAGACAAGCATGATCATCAAAACACTACACAGAAAACTAAATATCGAAAAACACGTACTCCACTAACAACCAGAAGTGAACTCGGGTCCTATGGAAGGGCTTGCAGTTCCTGCTCTAATAGTGACACCCGTCATGTTCCGCTTGTTACAAATCCGGTGATTATTAACACATATTCAACTCGCCTCCAACATTTGATGAACCAATCAACCATGAACAGTGATGGTCAACAAATCCAACAATATCAACGATCAATCACCTCTAACCTCAAATCATTGAAAAAAAATCCTGGCTTAGGACAGGCACACAAATGTGACGCGGTTACATGCAATTTTCCGCCATTTATTCGCAGGGTCGTCATGGCCGTGGTCGTATGGTAGTTGGATTTACAGCTACGTATGCATTCACCATGATGTTGTGAGTTTGAATCTCGAGGTGAACAACATTATGTTGATACGTGACTTGCGACAGGTCGGTGTTTTTCTCCGGGTCCTCCGGTTTCCTCCACCAATAAAACTGACCGACACGATATAGCTGAAATAGTGTTGAAAGTGGCGTTAAACACCATAAAACCAAACCCAACAAAACCATTCCAAATAAAACGGACGCTATAAACAACATAAACTGAGTAAGATTTATTTCAAATGTACAATCAGAGTTTGAAGATACCAAAGGAGCAATCAGAATCCGTATCGCAGAAGAACAGACAACACAATGTAGATAATAAAGGGGTAATCAGCAAACATATATCGAAAAGGACAGACAATGCAATGGCATGGCCAACAGTACCGAACAAAAAGACAAATACTGATCTTCAAAACACTACACAGAAAACTAAAGATTGAGCAACACGAATCCCACTAAAAACCGGGGGTGAACTCGGGTGCTCTGGAAGGGTTTGCAGTTCCTGCTCTAATAGTGACACCCGTCATGTTATTCTTGTTACAAACCCGGTGATTTTTAACACCTATATTTAACTCGCTTCCAACATTTGATGAACCCATGTTTGAACAGTGGTGGTCAACAAATCCAACAATATCAACAAAACGACCAACCACCTTTCACATCAAATCATTAAAAATAAAAAAAGACCACAAATGTGGCGCTGGAATTTCAGTTCCTGGCTTAGGACAGGCACAAATATGTGGCGGGGTTACATACAATTCTCTTCCATTTATTCTGGAATTTCCCTGACATATATTTTATGTTCTCAACATACTGACACGGATATTTAAGAAATGTGTCATATCTTCCCAGACGGAGGTTAATCTGATAATATTTATCTAAAGGCCACTTGAATCATAGACATAAAATATTCTGAGGGAAAACAGCTAAATCGTACGATTACATGTACCTGTACAAGTATGTTCTATTAATTAACCTGAGGCACACACACAAAATAGAAACAATAAGAAAGGGGTTTTCCCTAATTATCTATTGTTTTGTATGTAATTAAAATACAGTTTAATTACAGTTGTGTGAGTATTTAAATCCTTTTTTTGTTTATTAATTCAGAATTCATCACTGCTGTGAAGGAAAAGGATAATAATGGTGAATAGTTCGATAATATCAACGTTCTCCACATTTAGGGACTATCGTGGTCGTGATCGTATAATAGTTGGATTTACAACTACCTATGCAATCAGTGCCTATCACCACTAATGTTGTGAATTCGAATCTCGCTCAGGCGAGGTGTACTCGATACAACATTATGTGATGAAGTTTGTCAGTGACTTATGGCAGGTCGGTGGTGTTCTCCAGTCACTCCGTTTCCTCTACAAATAAAATTGACCATTACGATATTGCTGAAATATTGTTGAAAGTGGCGCTAAATACCATAAACCTAACACTATATCCACATTTTCGATGTAAATAAACCGATGAAGGGTAACAATTGTTTTTTTAATACTATCGTTATATGTTACTCGATTTACATGAGTTAGAGTTATGTGACCACGGCAACATAACATAATGAAGTAAACTAAATTAGTATGCTTATTTCTAAGCAGACCAGTTGACGAGTATAATGGTTAGAGTGCTAGCCGTGGGTGTGATAGATCGTGGGTTCGAGCCACTGCCGATTCAAACCAAAGACTATCAAATTAGCACTTGTTGCTTCTCCAGTAGGCACACAACATCAAGGAGTAAGAACAAAGATTGGTTAGTTTGGTATCGGGGTATTGTGTCTGAAGGGGGACATGCTCGTGGAATTTGCTTCAGTGAGCTACCAACCTAAAAATTCAACTAAGCTTGCTGGTCTACCGTGTAGTACAAATCAGACATCAACATCAGCTCATCGAATGCAGCTGCATAATTGCTCGCTCATTTGTTATCATTGTTAATTTACCTTATTCCTAATTAGTTTGTACATTCGGAATCCTTTAGCATCCATCATAAAAAAAATGTTTAACGCATAATAAATCATCCACAGCATCCTGTAAACTTACGTTATTCTTAACTGTATATTTGAGAAACACCACGGATGTCTTATAACAAACAGGAACTGCTTCCCCTTCGCGAGCACCTGAGTTCACTACCCGATGTTTGGTAGCGTCCTTGGTGCTCATCTTTTTAGTTTTCTGTGTAAGTTTTTTTTTTTTTTTTTTTTTTTTTTTCGTTCTGTGTCTTGTGTTGCCAATGTTGCCAGTTACTCTGGATTGTCCATTCGTGATTGTCCCTTCAGTTTTCTCTAGCGTTTATTGGAATATATTAGTAATTCTAACATAACCTCCTTCTTTCGCCCTGTTAACAAACGAGCGAGTTATCCATTCGGTGTAATCTCATTAACACATGCGCCGGTGAATGTGACTGACTTTTCAATTGGCAGCATAAATTGTAACCCGAATAATGCCGATAGAGTGCGCAGTATTATTCGAGTAACATAAATGGTGTGCGACATTTTCCGCAAGCGTAAATATAAATTTCCGTCTTCCAATCAAAGATTACTACCGTATTTGTACTCTTAGACATATCAGAATCGAAATAAATCATGGAAGTCAGATTGTGTTTTGAGTTTTAACATGGATTGGCGGATATTAGTAAATTTTATCCGCCAATCCATGTTAAAACTCCCAGCACATTCTGGCTTCCATTATTTATTTATTAATTATACCTTGTTATAGTATAATATGTAGTCACAACTGAAGTTTCATTATTTGTCGATAATTTACGTTTTTCCATTTGCCATACGGAAGGAACGTTCTGCTTCTTTATAAGAAATGCAGTATGCATTGGACATAATAAGTGTTGCGCCTCGAAGCGAAGCAAAATATCTTCCATTTAAGAAGAGTTTGACGATACCAAAGGGAGGTAATCACAATCCGTAAATCGAAGGGCGGCCAACATAATGACCAAAAGAAAAAGGACAAAAGGACAAACAACGATCGACAAAACATACACATAAAACTAAAGATCGAATAACACGAACCCCACTAAAAACTGGGGTGAACTCAGGTGCTTCGGAAGAATAGGCACTTCCTGCTCCACTAGTGAACCCAGTGATAAGCAATGAATGAGGAAAGGACCGGGAAGTGTTTATGACAAGTGGAACATATTCGTGGTCAATTGTGACACTGATATTTCATAACGGTCAACCAAGTCATGGTGGCGAGCGTAAAACTTTCAAAGTGATGATTTTAACTTAACCAATGGTTCAGTAGCTTCCTTATAAGGAGCAGCCCTCAATCAACGAAATCATGATGAGAACCACAAGCTCTGGAATATTGTATCAACTGAGAGATATATGCACGATATGCAGATGCTGCTGGAATGTTGCTACGTATAAATGGAAAGTTCACAATGGAAAAATTGAAATCATCTCTTTTGTCGTAAAGTTTCGTTCATAACCACCCCTCATTGTCAATTTCGAGGTGTAGGTCAAGGTATGAAGCAGACCTATCTGTATATTTGGTATCCCTTATTTCAAGCTCGAAGGGATAGATGCGATCAAGTAAATCACAAAGCCTGGAATTATTTAGTGAAATGACATCATCTATATAGCGGAACGTGAAATTAAAGGATCGGGCTAGCTTCTTTTCGTTTTTCGTAAAATGCTTAATAATTAGAAGGAGAAAAGAAAAAATAAACAAACAAACAATAAATAAATAATATTAAAAAAAAAAAAATTAAAAAACAACATGTTATTAACCTGCTGTTGTCTAAAGGTAACCAAGGGCGCATATAAATGGTTCTTGATGTAAGTCATCGTCCGATTGGTCGGGAGGGTCATTACGGTTTTCACAGTTTTCCGGTTGTTGACTGATTTTGTCTGTTTATATACTGATGAGTTTTGACTTTCCCTTTGTAAGATTGTTCGGAGTTCGGTAATTTTTTTATTACCCTTATTTATGTAAAAAGTCACATTTTAGATAGATTACATGTGTAACGTTTTTAATAATACACACATTAAGTAATGTGTTTCTAGCAATGTTTCAAGGTTATAGCTATGTAACACCAACGTTAACAATATTTCAATTATATCATGACGGTCTGCTAAAGGGCACTCGGATACTCGACCTCCCCTTTTATGTAAGATACCCATTTTTTTTTTCAGAATGGCATGAACATGAAGCCCCCAAAATTAATTTTATCAGTTCAAAAAATAAATATGCCTAAAATAGTGCTGTTCAATGATTATCTTCATCATTGGCTAATATGAAACTCTAAATTCTTAATATTTTATTTAATCCTTTTCAATAAACAAAGAAAAATAAATAAATAAAAAATTGATTCCCTTTCCACTGCAATCTATTTCAAATAGATTAGCTATCCTACTTTAATAATGAAATAAGAAAAGTTTGAATATAGCAAAGGGGTAATCAGAAGTCTTAAATCGAACATGTCTGTTTTTCATTATAATAACAACTAATTTTAGGAGGCGTTATAGTCGTCATCGTATGGCAGTTGGATTTACAACTACCTGTGCAATCGGTGCCTATCATCTCTAAAGTTGTGAGTTCGAATCCCACTTATAGCGAGGTATACTCGATACAACATTATGTGATAAAGCTTGTCAGTGACTTGCGTCAGATCGCTGGTCTTCCTCGGGTTATCCCGTCATTGTTGAAAGTGGCGTTCAAGATCATAACCATATTCCCTAAAATTAATTTTCTTCAGCGTTACTGAAATTTACTAGTTTCGGAAAATAAACTGCGCACAATACAAGACTGGTCAATTGTGAATCACGCAGCCGTTAGACACATAAATGACCAAGAGATAATCTACTGACATCTCACCACTGCCATAAGCTTTTTATAATATATTAAAGAGTACGTATTAACCTACTGTGAGAAACACTCTATCTTCACCACACGGTTTTAAGATATACCAGTTTACACATTTAATGAACACTTCTGGAAGTAAAAGGCCAAATACCAGATAAAAAAATAAACGCAACAAGAATGGAGAAGACACGTATACTTTATTATACATTCTAATGTGAAGGCATTCCAACTCAGCCAGTCACACATATACCAGACAAATCCCGTTTGAAATAATTTATTTTTAATTTTTAACAGAAATTAACAATATGCATATAATACGCGCCATTCTGTGAGATTTACATTGTACACTCGGTTATAAAATATTAATGAAAAATAATTTGACGCATTTTAAGTAATATTTCTGATAATAACGACACTACATGTATCATACACAAGCTTTCAAAAATAACATATGCTCTATAATTACTTCAAAAGAGCAACATTGAAATACATTGAGCACCAAATGTGGGCTACGATTTGAAATAGAGAGAAGCATGACCGTTCAAAAAACGCGATCTTGTAGTTCCTGCTTTTTTTGAGAATGTTCATGTTTTCTAATTTATTATAATGTGCTTATTTGTACTATTCACTCACGTACATTTATCAATGCTGATTGTGATTTTTGTCAAGGTATTTTCTCCTCCAATAAGCAACTTACCCCAATCAGCTGTTTCATTTGAAGATATATTTAGATTTTACAGTATATTATACTATAATAACTTTCAATGATTTAACATTTATTTCAAAAGATAATTCCAAATTCTCCAAATATTAGGGACCGACCCTTTCATCCTTAGGGAAGGCCTATTTTTATACGCCAGCATAATATTTGTCCACATAGAACAAACATATTTGTTCTTGACATGAAAAATCGGTATTTTTTTTTTCTCAAATTTGACGACATATTTTTTTTTACTTTAAAACATGACTATTATTCATAATAACCAACATATGGATATAAATCACACAAGTCACGTTGTTTTTGTTTTTTTTTTTATTTTTTGTAAATTTAGAAATGAGTTCTGTGTCTGTACATCAATTTAGCGCACTGTTTTCCCTCATAATTTATGAAATTAAATATAAATGAATTATGTCAGCGGTCACTGGGCCAATAAAGGGCATTGTTAACCAAGATAATAAAAATGGTTAAGTACAATTTTATTATCGTATATTATTTCACCTTAAGCTTTTTGCACTATCACTAAAATATGTGTTAAATCATTTATTATACTTTACCTGTGAAAATCCTCCCTTTTTTGTCTTTAAACGTATAATGTTGATGAGTTTCATAATTTTTTTGAAAGCTTTTTTTTTGCATTGAAAGTTAATATTTACTTTCAAAACGTTAGTATAAAACGTGTATTTTCGTTTTTGTGTGTGTGTGTGAGCAGCTTGTCAACCAGCATCATTAATTGTGCATATCCCAATTTCCGAACTATATGCACAATGGCACTGATGTTACTTAAACTTCAGCATGAGTTTGAACTCTCAACGCTTCCGTCCATCCAACGGTCATGTTGGTGTCCTAAGGTAATTCTTGTTTTGCTACAATTCGCCAAAACGTCTTTCCTGTTTCTTTTTTCTAGCAGAATCAGCTAAAAATCATGTACGACCGGGTGCAGGTTTTCCATCGACAGATATTTTTGTCGTACAGACAGGAATTTATGTTCAAGATGTGTTTTCATGAACATAAAAGAGAATGGACGGACTTTTTAAAACACGATAATTATTGTTAATTTATGTTTTTAATGTACTCCTGGTAAAAAAATGTGGACAAAAAAAATCACCAAAATTAACGACATTATACATTTAAAGCAGACTCGAAAAATCTGCCTTGTATTCTTGTAGCAATATAAACTTACATCGAGTTTTAAGTGAGTGATTGTTTTATAACACTAAATGAGCAATTTGGTAGCTAATTATGGCGAGAATTTACAATCAATGAGATGATGATAATGTACGCTTTGTTCTAGACAAACACATTTAGCTGGATATGTATAGTGCTACCTCACAGAACGAACAGTCCGCGTGTAGACATGCTACTCCACTTGGACTGCGACCCAACTATAATGTGTTCTTATTTCTTGACGGTGCGTGCTTAACGGAGATGTACTAAATGTCAACTGTATAGTCTTTCTCTGACCGGAGCTCACAACCACAATAAGCCACTCTCAATGCGAACAAGCGAATCTTTACACTACCAACGCATTGACAGAGAGGAAATTATTTGTACATGAGAATTGTATTCGGCATCTTTTTACACTGGGTGGTTGTTTGTAAAGTATGTTCATTAGAAGAGATTGCGTTTGAGACCAAATATTCAGTCTTGATCATAGCAATTTTCGATAATAAGACAATTATTTGCCAATGAACACTCTCAAGTTCAATAATAAATCACACCATATATATTTCAGCTAGCTTGAAATGAAAGACATAACCGATAGAGTATCTCGCTTACATTCACATGCAGACTAGAGGTAATTTCGCACTCATTTTAATGAGTCATACACAGTAACAAACGTAATATGTCGATGTGTTTTGTGTGTTCTGTGAGTTAAGGTGAGAGGTGGTTGTTCATTTTATTGATATTGGAGAAATTGTTGACCATCACTCTATAATTCTATTCTTACTAGAATTTATCAATAACTTGTAATCCGATTGGATATCGTCACTTATTCTACGTCATTCGAAAGGAATTTATATATCAATATTTCCGTTTGCCGGACTACTTTTTTTTTGTAGCGTTGCGGCGTAGGAATATGAAAAAATAATCCACCAAGAATTATTAGTATATAGCGTCGAAAGCAAACACGATGTCCAAGAATAAGAATTATAAGGATTAAACACTGCGTTTTTAGGAAATTATGTATGTATAAACTCCGGCATCTCACTCACAAACTTTACATAAAGTCCTTAATTCAGTTTGTGAGTGAGCTGCTGGAGTTCATACATAGATAATTTCATAAAAAAAAAAAAAAAAATTGTTTAATCCTATATTAAACTTTCTTTTCATAATATAATTTAGCTCGCAAGATTCGTTTCTAGAATAAATGTCATCAATTATTCTCAAAATGGAATTTCAGATAGGAGTACAACAACAAATATCTTCTATGAGAGCATTACGACCGTAAGAGGTTGAAACACATATATTACTGATGCTTAATACATCTATCTGTAAGACTATAATATAAAAAAACACCTCTTCCCAAACAAAGCTAAATGTTTTATTATTTCAAGGAAAAATACATGTATCCTAAAGTAGACATTGTTCATTGGAGCATTAACTGATTTGGATCCTCGACTTCTTAACAGGGGTGGATCCAGGATTTCAAGTTATGAGGGCCGAACTTAATAAAATTGCGCCGAGCGGAGGGAGGCGGGAAAATGTTTTGGGTATTTCGTGTGAAAAATCACGATTTTACGCCAAAAGATCTTATTTTTTCCAATTTTAGGGGGGCGCGCGACGGGTGCGCCCCTTGGATCCGCCTCTGATTAAGGGGTATCAATTTTGTCTATTTCTACGATGTTTGTATTAGATATTTAAACTGTCTCGACAGTGTTGTTTTTTGTTTTTTTTTATTGTCTCTATATGGTTTTTTTCAGAATCACGATACATTTATCTTTTCTCGTTTTTTGTTTTAGTGTCAACAGACATGTTGTATAACTTTGTTTTATATATGACCTGATAATAAATGGATTATGTCACTGGTCACTGGTTCATTGGAGGTTATCGTCAACAACATAAACATAATGTAAATGTATATTACAAATGTATTATTACTTACCTAAGGCCTGTCTGTTATTACATGTACGTGACTGACTATAGCTTTGAATTTTTTGAAATTTATCTAATACAATTTTACAGTTTTTCATCTACGTGTTTGGAAGGAGGGGCGATACGTTGATACTTTCTCGGCAATGTGTTGTTTTTAAACTTTGAGGCTTTGCTGTGCGCGCGTGTAAATATAGTCCTTAGAACGATCATTCTGTGGAACCAACTACCACCGCCTGTGATAGCCGTCCCAGACTTGGACACATTCAAGGTGGCAGTCAAGGGAGCATTCTAAACTTCCATATACTTGTACAGTGTTAATATGTTGTTTCTTTTAAGCTTTGAGGCTCTGCTGTACGCATGTGTAAATATAGTCCTTAGTGAGATGTCTGCTTGCGGATGTTACTAAGTAACCTGATTGAAGTTGCAGTTGAAGTTGAATTATATACAAATGTGCAAGTGACCTGTTTCTAAATTTCTCAAAAAGGCTTTTAAAAATGTGATAACCCTACACACATATAAACTCAAAGGCTCGAAATGAGCATAATTATGTTACTTCACAGTGAAGTACAATAGAGGGAAATAGTTGTTTCGTTTGTTTGTTTGATTGTGTTTAACGCCACTTTAAACAATATTTCAGTTATATCGTGGCTGTCATTTTTATTGGTGGAGGAAACTGGAGGACCCGGAGAAAATCACCGATCTGTCACAAGTCACTGACAAACTTTATCACATGATTTTGTACACTTCGCCCCGATCGAAATTAGTGGTGATAGGCACTGATTGCATTGGTAGTTGTAAATCCAACTACCAGACGATAACGGCCATAACGGTCATTTAGTTGTTTCGTCACTTCTGAGTTTTCTCTTTATTATTTTATGTAGAGTCAGTTTTCTCTTCAAAATTTTTTAAAGATTCAAATGCTTGACCAATTTCAATGAAATTGTGACCCACAAACAAAAATCGTTGTCTTACGTCATAATCTTCATATCATTTTTTGATTATTAGTTTTCAACTTTTAACGTCTAAAAGACAGTCTTTAATTCTTAATGTTCACAAAAATACTATAATTATATAGTAGTTTGTCACGTTGAATTTAAGACTTCTGTCTAACTCGTGATTTTCGTTACATCTTAAATAATAAAATTGCATGAATATTTTAACGAAATCTTCTAACAACTTTGCACTTGTAAAGAGACAATTTCAGCATCGTCCTGAATATAGCTGAAAAATTGCTCCCTGGACGTTAAACACCAATCAATCAATCAATCAATTTCAGAAAATGTGGTTAATAATCGACACCAGTCTTAATTGTGGTAGTATACAAGTATATAGAGAAAACCCACAGGCTGGTTGTGCGTGGCTATCAAATACGGTACACAATTCTCCATTATAATTTCAAGTAAACGACTGCTACATCTTTGAAACATTCCGCGATTTTTGGATGTTATGAAGAGATTCAGCAGCCCCACAAAGAACAAGCTTGTTAGGAATGGCTGTGAGGCAAAATAAACTCTCCTGGTCATAAATTGCCCGTTAATATTTATGTAGATCAAGGTAATACAAATGAAAAAACAAGGATATTATTTGTTTATCATTACTTATCATGATATATGTCCTGCTCTAATTTCACAGTAAACAATACATTGTATGACCTGATTATTGACCCTTTGTCGTATTACGTGGCGGAAGATCTAAATCATAAAAAAAATATAGAGAGAATGTAAAATAGATAGAGACAGGTGTTGTCCAGAAAAAATATATTAATGTTTACATTTTTTCAAATTATATTGAAGGCCGTCGTTGCAGTGATCGTATGGTAGTTGGATTTACAACTACCTATGTAATCAGTGTCTATCACCACTGATGTTGTGGGTTCGACTCCCGCTCAAGGCGAGGTATACACCTTAATGTCAGTGACTTGCGGGAGGTCGGTGGTTTTTTCCGGATCCTCCGGTTTCCTCCACCAATAAAACTGACCTCCACGATATAACTGAAATATTGTTGAAAAAGATGCTAAATACTATACAACCAAACAACCAAACAACTTATATTTTATCTACCTGTTATTTATATAATAATCATGTACATCTGGTCAACTAAAATTTATGTAAGATAATTCCTAGATTCAAACCTTCATTTTAAAATATTAAATCGTTGATTGGTTGCTTGATTTTTTGCTAGTTTAGCACCCAGAAGTGTATAGTCTTTTGTAGATCTTATTTCTCTTTTAGTCCTTTGTCTTTTTGTCTTTTGGCCATTGTATTGTCTGCTTTATTTATGGCTTCTTATTACTCATTTGGTCCCTTCACAATTCCGGTCCATCTTGGTTTTTTTTAGTGAGGTTCGTGTTGCTAAATATTTAGTTTGTTGTATATTATTGTTTGTCATTTTGTCATTTTGTCCTTGGCCATAATAGTATCTGTTCTTCTTCGATATACGGCTTCAGATTACCCCTTTGTTATCTTAGATTTACGGCTTCAGATTACCCCTTTGTTATCTTAGATATACGGCTTCAGATTACCCCTTTGTTATCTTAGATTTACGGCTTCAGATTACCCCTTTGGTATCTTAGATATACGGCTTCAGATTACCCCTTTGGTATCTTAGATTTACGGCTTCAGATTACCCCTTTGGTATCTTCGATATACGGCTTCAGATTACACCTTTGGTATCTTAGATATACGGCTTCAGATTACCCCTTTGGTATCTTAGATATACGGCTTCAGATTACCCTTTTGGTATCTTAGATATACGGCTTCAGATTACTCCTTTGGTATCTTAGATATACGGCTTCAGATTACACCTTTGGTATCTTAGATATACGGCTTCAGATTACTCCTTTGGTATTTTAGATATACGGCTTCAGATTACACCTTTGGTATCTTAGATATACGGCTTCAGATTACTCCTTTGGTATCTTAGATATACGGCTTCAGATTACTCCTTTGGTATCTTAGATATACGGCTTCAGATTACCCCTTTGTTATCTTAGATTTACGGCTTCAGATTACCCCTTTGGTATCTTAGATATACGGCTTCAGATTACACCTTTGGTATCTTAGATATACGGCTTCAGATTACTCCTTTGTTATCTTAGATTTACGGCTTCAGATTACCCCTTTGTTATCTTAGATATACGGCTTCAGATTACTCCTTTGGTATCTTAGATATACGGCTTCAGATTACCCCTTTGGTATCTTAGATATACGGCTTCAGATTACCCCTTTGTCATCTTAGATTTACGGCTTCAGATTACCCCTTTGTTATCTTAGATATACGGCTTCAGATTACCCCTTTGGTATCTTAGATATACGGTTTCAGATTACTCCTTTGGTATCTTAGATATACGGCTTCAGATTACCCCTTTGGTATCTTAGATTTACGGCTTCAGATTACCCCTTTGTTATCTTAGATATACGGCTTCAGATTACCCCTTTGGTATCTTAGATATACGGCTTCAGATTACCCCTTTGTTATCTTAAATATACGGCTTCAGATTACCCCTTTGTTATCTTAGATTTACGGCTTCAGATTACCCCTTTGGTATCTTAGATATACGGCTTCAGATTACCCCTTTGTTATCTTAGACTTACGGCTTCAGATTACCCCTTTGGTATCTTAGATATACGGCTTCAGATTACTCCTTTGGTATCTTAGATATACGACTTCAGATTACCCCTTTGGTATCTTAGATATACGGCTTCAGATTACTCCTTTGGTATCTTAGATATACGACTTCAGATTACTCCTTTGGTATCTTAGATATACGACTTCAGATTACTCCTTTGGTATCTTAGATATACGGCTTCAGATTACCCCTTTGGCATCTTAGATATACGACATCAGATTACATCTTTGGTATCTTAGATATACGGCTTCAGATTACCCCTTTGGTATCTTAGATATACGGCTTCAGATTACTCCTTTGGTATCTTAGATATACGGCTTCAGATTACTCCTTTGTTATCTTAGATATACGGCTTCAGATTATTCCTTTGGTATCTTAGATATACGGCTTCAGATTATTCCTTTGGTATCTTAGATATACGGCTTCAGATTACCCCTTTGGTATCTTAGATTTACGGCTTCAGATTACCCCTTTGTTATCTTAGATATACGGCTTCAGATTACCCCTTTGGTATCTTAGATATACGGCTTCAGATTACCCCTTTGTTATCTTAAATATACGGCTTCAGATTACCCCTTTGTTATCTTAGATTTACGGCTTCAGATTACCCCTTTGGTATCTTAGATATACGGCTTCAGATTACCCCTTTGTTATCTTAGACTTACGGCTTCAGATTACCCCTTTGGTATCTTAGATATACGGCTTCAGATTACACCTTTGGTATCTTAGATATACGGCTTCAGATTACACCTTTGGTATCTTAGATATACGACTTCAGATTACCCCTTTGTTATCTTAGATATACGACTTCAGATTACTCCTTTGGTATCTTAGATATACGGCTTCAGATTACCCCTTTGGCATCTTAGATATACGACATCAGATTACATCTTTGGTATCTTAGATATACGGCTTCAGATTACCCCTTTGGTATCTTAGATATACGACTTCAGATTACTCCTTTGGCATCTTAGATATACGGCTTCAGATTACTCCTTTGTTATCTTAGATATACGACTTCAGATTACCCCTTTGGTATCTTAGATATACGGCTTCAGATTACTCCTTTGGTATCTTAGATATACGGCTTCAGATTACTCCTTTGTTATCTTAGATATACGACTTCAGATTACTCCTTTGGTATCTTAGATATACGGCTTCAGATTACCCCTTTGGCATCTTAGATATACGACATCAGATTACATCTTTGGTATCTTAGATATACGGCTTCAGATTACCCCTTTGGTATCTTAGATATACGGCTTCAGATTACTCCTTTGGTATCTTAGATATACGGCTTCAGATTACCCCTTTGGTATCTTAGATATACGACATCAGATTACATCTTTGGTATCTTAGATATACGGCTTCAGATTACCCCTTTGGTATCTTAGATATACGGCTTCAGATTACTCCTTTGGTATCTTAGATATACGGCTTCAGATTACTCCTTTGTTATCTTAGATATACGACTTCAGATTACACCTTTGGTATCTTAGATATACGGCTTCAGATTATTCCTTTGGTATCTTAGATATACGGCTTCAGATTACACCTTTGGTATCTTCAAACTGTTCTTCCATGCATATTCAGTACAAGAGGTAGTTCAACAATATCCATGACAACAATATCCATGACAACAATATCCATGACTATAGAAAAATGAGGGCTGAATGACACAACTGGTGTAACGACATTTGATTGTTACTACAAAAGAATGGAGAGTTTGAACTACACCTTTCCGAAATCTAGGAAAGAAGTATATAACGTATAGGGAGTCTAAAGTCCATTGTCAGGTTTTCGTATTTTACCATGAAAACACCCATATATATTATATTTGAGTCATGGACATGTTGAAATGGATTAAGTATAAGTAATCGACAAACAGACAATATTCGATAAAGTAGTATTAGATTTGGGCCACATTTTGATGAAAAATGAAATTGAACTTGGAAATAGGGAAAGTGGCGAAAAAATAGTAAATGCTCCTTGCCATACATCGTTCCCTAATGTATACGTAGATCAAGGTACTACTCAAAAAAAAATATTATATTATTATTTTGTTATCATAACTTACCATGATCTATTTCCTGCTCTAATTTCGCAGTAAACAATACATTGTGTGACCTGATTATTGACCCTTTGTCGCATTACGTTGCGGGATATCTCAATCATACGTAGACCAAGGCATTTCTCATAAAATTATAATATTTTTTTTTATTTTTTTATTATTTCTTATCATAATATATTTCCTGCTCTAATTTCACAGTAAATAATGCATTGTGTGACCTTTTGTCGTCTTGTGTTGCGGAAGATCTCAATCATAAAAATTATAGAGAGCATGTAAAATAGATAGAGACAGGTGTTGCTGAAAAAATATAAATGTTTGCAATTTTATTGTTATCTTACTGTAAGGTAAAAGGTTATTATGTAGAGATGGTTGGTTACAATTTATGTTAAATAATTCCTAGATTCACTTTCATTTTCAAATATTGAATCGCTGACTGACTGATTGATTATTGCTGGCTTAACACCCAGCGATACTGAGCGGAGAGATACTATATATCAACATTATGCTCGTATCGGGTATTCAGCGTACCTGATGATGGGTATTGAACGTACCTGATGATGGGTATTGAGCGTACCTTATGATCGGTATTAAGCGTACCTTATGATGGGTATTGAGCGTACCTGATGATAGGTAATGAGCGTACCTGATGATGGGTATTGAACATACCTGATGATGGGTATTGAGCATACCTGATGATGGGTATTGAACGTACCTCATGATGGGTATTGAGCGTACCTGATGATGGCTATTGAACGTACCTGATGATGGCTATTGAACGTACCTGATGATGGCTATTGAACGTACTGATGATGGGTATTGAGCGTACCTGATGATGGGTAATGAGCGTACCTGATGATGGGTATTAAACGTACATGATGATGGGTATTGAACGTACCTGATGATGGGTATTGAGCGTACCTGATGATGGGTATTGAACGTACCTGATAATGGGTATTGAGCGTACCTGATGCTGGGTATTGAGCGTACCTGATGATGGGTATTGAGCGTACCTGATGATGGGTATTGAACGTACCTGATGATGGGTATTGAGCATACCTGATGATTGGTATTGAGCGTACCTGATGATGGCTATTGAGCGTACCTGATGATGGGTATTGAACGTACTTGATGATGGGTATTGAGCGTACCTGATGATGGGTATTGAGCGTACCTGATGATGGGTATTGAACGTACCTGATGATGGGTATTGAACGAACCTGATGATGGGTATTGAGCGTACCTGATGATGGGTATTGAGCGTACCTGATGATGGGTATTGAGCGTACCTGGTGATGGGTATTGACCGTACCTGATGATGGGTATTGAACGTACCTGATGATGGGTATTGAGCGTACCTGTTGATAGGTATTGAGCGTACCTGATGATGGGTATTGAACGTACCTGATGATGGGTATTGAGCGTACCTGATGATGGGTATTGAGAGTCCCTGCTGATAGGTATTGAACGTACCTGATGATGGGTATTGAGCGTACCTGATGATGGATATTGAACGTACCTGATCATGGGTATTGAGCGTACCTGATGATGGGTATTGAACGTACCTGATGATGGGTATTGAGCGTACCTGATGATGAGTATTGAGCGTACCTGATGATGGGTATTGAGCGTACCTGATGATGAGTATTGAGCGTACCTGATGATGGGTATTGAGCGTACCTGATGATGGGTATTGAGCGTACCTGATGATGGGTATTGAGCGTACCTGATGATGGGTATTGAGCGTACCTGATGATGGGTATTGAGCGTACTTGATGATTGGTATTGAACGTACCTGATAATGGCTATTGAACGTACCTGATGAAAGCTATTGAACGTACCTGATGATGGATATTGAGCGTACCTGATGATGGTATTGAACGTACCTGATGATGGGTATTGAACGTACCTGATGATGGGTATTGAGCGTACCTGATGATGGGTATTGAGCATACCTGATGATGGGTATTGAGCGTACCTGATGATGGGTATTGAGCGTACCTGATGATGGGTATTGAGCGTCCCTGATGATGGGTATTGAGCGTACCTGATGATGGGTATTGAACGTACCTGATGATGGGTATTGAGCGTACCTTATGATGGGTATTGAACGTACCTGATGATGGGTATTGAGCGTACCTGATGATGGGTATTGAACGTACCTGATGATGGCTATTGAGCTTACCTGACGATGGGTATTGAACGTACCTGATGATGGGTATTGATCGTACCTGATGATGGGTATTGAGCGTACCTGATGATGGCTATGGAGCGTACCTGATGATGGGTATTGAGCGTACCTGATGATGGGTATTGAGCGTACCTGATGATGGCTATTGAACGTACCTGATGATGGTTATTGAACGTACCTGATGATGGCTATTGAACTCACCTCCTGATGGGTATTGAACGTACCTGATGATGGCTATTGAGCGTACCTGATGATGGGTATTGAACGTACTTGATGATGGGTATTGAACGTACCTGATAATGGGTATTGAGCGTACCTGATGATGGCTATTGAGCGTACCTGATGATGGGTATTGAACGTACCTGATGATGGGTATTGAGGGTACCCGATGGTGGTTATTGAGCGTACCTGATGATGGGTATTGAGCGTACCTGATGATGGGTATTAAGCGTACCTGATGATGGCTATTGAGCGTACCTGATGATGGGTATTGTGTGTACCTGATAATGGGTATTGAGTGTACCTGATGATGGCTATTGAGCGTACATGATGATGGGTATTGAGCGTACCTTATGATGGCTATTGAGCGTACATGATGATGGGTGTTGAGCGTACCTGATGATGGGTATTGAACGTACCTGATGATGGGTATTGAGCGTACCTGATGATGGGTATTGAACGTACCTGATGATGGGAATTGAACGTACCTGATGATGGGTATTGAGCGTACCTGATGATGGGTATTGAACGTACCTGATGATAGGTATTGAACGTACCTGATGATGGGTATTGAACGTACATGATGATGGGTATTGAATGTACCTGATGATGGGTATTGAACGTACCTGATGATGGGTATTGAACGTACCTGATGATGGGTATTGAGCGTACCTGATGATGGGTATTGAACATACCTGATGATGGGTATTGAACGTACCTGATGATGGGTATTGAACGTAGCTGATGATGGGTATTGAGCGTACCTGATGATGGGTATTGAGCGTACCTGATGATGGGAATTGAACGTACCTGATGATGGGTATTGAGCGTACCTGATGATGGGTATTGAACGTACCTGATGATGGGTATTGAACGTACCTGATGATGGGTATTGAACGTACATGATGATGGGTATTGAATGTACCTGATGATGGGTATTGAACGTACCTGATGATGGGTATTGAACGTACCTGATGATGGGTATTGAGCGTACCTGATGATGGGTATTGAGCGTACCTGATGATGGGTATTGAGCGTACCTGATGATGGGTATTGAACGTACCTGATGATGGGTATTGAACGTACATGATGATGGGTATTGAATGTACCTGATGATGGGTATTGAACGTACCTGATGATGGGTATTGAACGTACCTGATGATGGGTATTGAGCGTACCTGATGATGGGTATTGAGCGTACCTGATGATGGGTATTGAGCGTACCTGATGATTGGTATTGAACGTACCTGATGATGGCTATTCAAGAAACGCCTCGTGAGAACTAACTTTGATATCTACGTTTGTTAACTGATTAACACAAATTTAATAGTTCATGAAAATATAGCACATTGTCAGAACAGTTTCAAAATTTAATAGACAAATCGTTACCATTAGCACACAAATACATGACCACTCACTTTTCTGATTTGGATCGGGTATTTCTTAAAAAGTGGCGGGGTTAAGCTAGTTTTATAAGCCCATACATATTCTTATGGGAAATAATAATAAAGTATGTCTTTGCTATACCTTCAAGTAATTTCTCATTTGGTATTCAAATAATAAAATATTAAAAAAGAGAAATTAACCTGCGGTATCAAATGTCCTTTTAACAATGTCATTGTTTAGAGATAAGTAAATGTCATCTTTTTTTTACCATTTAAATACACCTACTACTTTGTACTCTTAAAAAATACAACTTGAATGACGCATGCATTTAAAATAAAGAAAAGATATATTTAAATAAACATTAAATCGTATCTTAATAGGCTTTGGCGACAAACAGACAATTTAAACATTTCTAGCGGGCACAACTTAAGACATTAACATACCATACCTGAATATAATTATGAGTAAGGTACCTGGATTTAAAGTACGTTTTACAGTGAACAGCAAGATCTTGTCTGTATTTCATATTTTTTTTAAATAATGACTTTAATAGATTCGTTCAGCAGTTTTCCTCGGGCTGAGCACAAAATATCTTTTCAGTACACATCCATAAAACAATCGATTAATGCTTTTTTCAGTTTTACACAAAAAAATAAAAAGATATAAAACCCGATTGGTTATAGCGTGCTAGCGTCAAGTGCAATAGATCGTTGGTTCGAGGTACGCGTTTTTTGTTGTTGTTTTTTGGGGTTTTTTTTCCATTTTTTACAGACACTACAGACAATACTGAATAATTACACAAGAAGAACAGGCAATACAATGGCTAAGAAGAACAGGCAATACAATGGCTAAGAAGAACAGACAATACAATGGCTAAGAAGAACAGGCAATACAATGGCTAAGAAGAACAGACAATACAATGGCTAAGAAGAACAGGCAATACAGTGGCTAAGAAGAACAGACAATACAATGGCTAAGAAGAACAGGCAATACAGTGGCTAAGAAGAACAGGCAATACAATGGCTAAGAAGAACAGGCAATACAATGGCTAAGAAGAACAGACAATACAATGGCTAAGAAGAACAGGCAATACAATGGCTAAGAAGAACAGACAATACAATGGCTAAGAAGAACAGGCAATACAGTGGCTAAGAAGAACAGACAATACAATGGCTAAGAAGAACAGGCAATACAGTGGCTAAGAAGAACAGGCAATACAATGGCTAAGAAGAACAGGCAATACAATGGCTAAGAAGAACAAGCAATACAATGGCTAAGAAGAACAGGCAATACAATGGCTAAGAAGAACAGGCAATACAATGGCTAAGAAGAACAGGCAATACAATGGCTAAGAAGAACAGACAATAAAATGGCTAAGAAGAACAGGCAATACAATGGCTAAGAAGAACAGGCAATACATTGGCTAAGAAGAACAGGCAATACAATGACTAAGAAGAACAGGCAATACAATGGCTAAGAAGAACAGGCAATACAATGGCTAAGAAGAACAGGCAATACAATGGCTAAGAAGAACAGGCAATACAATGGCTAAGAAGAACAGGCAATACAATGGCTAAGAAGAACAGGCAATGCAATGGCTAAGAAGAACAGGCAATACAATGGCTAAGAAGAACAGGCAATACAATGGCTAAGAAGAACAGGCAATACAATGGCTAAGAAGAACAAACAATACAATGGCTAAGAAGAACAGGCAATACAATGGCTAAGAAGAACAGACAATACAATGGCTAAGAAGAACAGGCAATACAATGGCTAAGAAGAACAAACAATACAATGGCTAAGAAGAACAGACAATACAATGGCTAAGAAGAACAGACAATACAATGGCTAAGAAGAACAGGCAATACAGTGGCTAAGAAGAACAGGCAATACAATGGCTAAGAAGAACAGGCAATACAATGGCTAAGAAGAACAGACAATACAATGGCTAAGAAGAACAGGCAATACAATGGCTAAGAAGAACAGACAATACAATGGCTAAGAAGAACAGGCAATACAATGGCTAAGAAGAACAGACAATACAATGGCTAAGAAGAACAGACAATACAATGGCTAAGAAGAACAGACAATACAATGGCTAAGAAGAACAGACAATACAATGGCTAAGAAGAACAGGCAATACAATGGCTAAGAAGAACAGACAATACAATGGCTAAGAAGAACAGACAATACAATGGCTAAGAAGAACAGACAATACAATGGCTAAGAAGAACAGGCAATACAGTGGCTAAGAAGAACAGACAATACAATGGCTAAGAAGAACAGACAATACAATGGCTAAGAAGAACAGGCAATACAATGGCTAAGAAGAACAGGCAATACAATGGCTAAGAAGAACAGGCAATACAATGGCTAAGAAGAACAGACAATACAATGGCTAAGAAGAACAGGCAATACAATGGCTAAGAAGAACAGGCAATACAATGGCTAAGAAGAACAGACAATACAATGGCTAAGAAGAACAGGCAATACAATGGCTAAGAAGAACAAACAATACAATGGCTAAGAAGAACAGACAATACAATGGCTAAGAAGAACAGACAATACAATGGCTAAGAAACACAGGCAATACAGTGGCTAAGAAGAACAGGCAATACAATGGCTAAGAGGAACAGGCAATACAATGGCTAAGAAGAACAGACAATACAATGGCTAAGAAGAACAGGCAATACAATGGCTAAGAAGAACAGACAATACAATGGCTAAGAAGAACAGGCAATACAATGGCTAAGAAGAACAGACAATACAATGGCTAAGAAGAACAGGCAATACAATGGCTAAGAAGAACAGACAATACAATGGCTAAGAAGAACAGACAATACAATGGCTAAGAAGAACAGACAATACAATGGCTAAGAAGAACAGACAATACAATGGCTAAGAAGAACAGGTAATACAATGGCTAAGAAGAACAGACAATACAATGGCTAAGAAGAACAGACAATACAATGGCTAAGAAGAACAGACAATACAATGGCTAAGAAGAACAGGCAATACAGTGGCTAAGAAGAACAGGCAATACAATGGCTAAGAAGAACAGGCAATACAATGGCTAAGAAGAACAGACAATACAATGGCTAAGAAGAACAGGCAATACAATGGCTAAGAAGAACAGGCAATACAATGGCTAAGAGGAACAGGCAATACAATGGCTAAGAAGAACAGACAATACAATGGCTAAGAAGAACAGACAATACAATGGCTAAGAAGAACAGACAATACAATGGCTAAGAAGAACAGACAATACAATGGCTAAGAAGAACAGACAATACAATGGCTAAGAAGAACAGACAATACAATGGCTAAGAAGAACAGACAATACAATGGCTAAGAAGAACAGACAATACAATGGCTAAGAAGAACAGACAATACAATGACTAAGAAGAACAGACAACACAATGGCTAAGAAGAACAGACAATACAATGGCTAAGAAGAACAGACAACACAATGGCTAAGAAGAACAGACAATACAATGGCTAAGAAGAACAGACAATACAATGGCTAAGAAGAACAGGCAATACAATGGCTAAGAAGAACAGGCAATACAATGGCTAAGAAGAACAGGCAATACAATGGCTAAGAAGAACAGGCAATACAATGGATAAGAAGAACAGGCAATACAATGGCTAAGAAGAACAGGCAATACAATGGCTAAGAAGAACAGGCAATACAATGGCTATGAAGAACAGGCAATACAATGGCTAAGAAGAACAGGCAATACAATGGCTAAGAAGAACAGACAATACAATGGCTAAGAAGAACAGGCAATACAATGGCTAAGAAGAACAGGCAATACAATGGCTAAGAAGAACACGCAATACAATGGCTAAGAAGAACAGGCAATACAATGGCTAAGACGAACAGACAATACAATGGCTAAGAAGAACAGGCAATACAATGGCTAAGACGAACAGGCAATACAATGGCTAAGAAGAACAGACAATACAATGGCTAAGAAGAACAGGCAATACAATGGCTAAGAAGAACAGACAATACAATGGCTAAGAAGAACAGGCAATACAATGGCTAAGAAGAACAGACAATACAATGACTAAGAAGAACAGACAATACAATGGCTAAGAAGAACAGACAATACAATGGCTAAGAAGAACAGACAATACAATGGCTAAGAAGAACAGACAATACAATGGCTAAGAAGAACAGGCAATACAATGGCTAAGAAGAACAGGCAATACAATGGCTAAGAAGAACAGACAATACAATGGCTAAGAAGAACAGACAATACAATGGCTAAGAAGAACAGACAATACAATGGCTAAGAAGAACAGACAATACAATGGCTAAGAAGAACAGGCAATACAATGGCTAAGAAGAACAGGCAATACAATGGCTAAGAAGAACAGACAATACAATGGCTAAGGAGAACAGACAATACAATGGCTAAGAAGAACAGGCAATACAATGGCTAAGAAGAACAGGCAATACAATGGCTAAGAAGAACAGGCAATACAATGGCTAAGAAGAACAAACAATACAATGGCTAAGAAGAACAGACAATACAATGGCTAAGAAGAACAGACAATACAATGGCTAAGAAGAACAGACAATACAATGGCTAAGAAGAACAGACAATACAATGGCTAAGAAGAACAGACAATACAATGGCTAAGAAGAACAGACAATACAGTGGCTAAGAAGAACAGACAATACAGTGGCTAAGAAGAACAGACAATACAATGGCTAAGAAGAACAGACAATACAGTGGCTAAGAAGAACAGACAATACAATGGCTAAGAAGAACAGACAATACAATGGCTAAGAAGAACAGACAATACAATGGCTAAGAAGAACAGACAATACAATGGCTAAGAAGAACAGACAATACAATGGCTAAGAAGAACAGACAATATAATGGCTAAGAAGAACAGACAATACAATGGCTAAGAAGAACAGACAATACAGTGGCTAAGAAGAACAGACAATACAATGGCTAAGAAGAACAGACAATACAATGGCTAAGAAGAACAGACAATACAATGGCTAAGAAGAACAGACAATACAATGGCTAAGAAGAACAGGCAATACAATGGCTAAGAAGAACAGACAATACAATGGCTAAGAAGAACAGACAATACAATGGCTAAGAAGAACAGACAATACAATGGCTAAGAAGAACAGACAATACAGTGGCTAAGAAGAACAGACAATACAGTGGCTAAGAAGAACAGACAATACAGTGGCTAAGAAGAACAGACAATACAATGGCTAAGAAGAACAGACAATACAATGGCTAAGAAGAACAGACAATACAATGGCTAAGAAGAACAGACAATACAATGGCTAAGAAGAACAGACAATACAATGGCTAAGAAGAACAGACAATACAATGGCTAAGAAGAACAGACAATACAATGGCTAAGAAGAACAGACAATACAATGGCTAAGAAGAACAGACAATACAATGGCTAAGAAGAACAGACAATACAATGGCTAAGAAGAACAGACAATACAATGGCTAAGAAGAACAGACAATACAATGGCTAAGAAGAACAGACAATACAATGGGTAAGAAGAACAGACAATACAATGGCTAAGAAGAACAGACAATACAATGGCTAAGAAGAACAGACAATACAATGGCTAAGAAGAACAGACAATACAATGGCTAAGAAGAACAGACAATACAGTGGCTAAGAAGAACAGACAATACAATGGCTAAGAAGAACAGACAATACAATGGCTAAGAAGAACAGACAATACAATGGCTAAGAAGAACAGACAATACAATGGCTAAGAAGAACAGACAATACAATGGCTAAGAAGAACAGACAATACAATGGCTAAGAAGAACAGACAATACAATGGCTAAGAAGAACAGACAATACAGTGGCTAAGAAGAACAGACAATACAATGGCTAAGAAGAACAGACAATACAATGGCTAAGAAGAACAGACAATACAATGGCTAAGAAGAACAGACAATACAATGGCTAAGAAGAACAGACAATACAATGGCTAAGAAGAACAGACAATACAATGGCTAAGAAGAACAGACAATACAGTGGCTAAGAAGAACAGACAATACAATGGCTAAGAAGAACAGACAATACAATGGCTAAGAAGAACAGACAATACAATGGCTAAGAAGAACAGACAATACAATGGCTAAGAAGAACAGACAATACAATGGCTAAGAAGAACAGACAATACAATGGCTAAGAAGAACAGACAATACAGTGGCTAAGAAGAACAGACAATACAATGGCTAAGAAGAACAGACAATACAATGGCTAAGAAGAACAGACAATACAATGGCTAAGAAGAACAGACAATACAATGGCTAAGAAGAACAGACAATACAATGGCTAAGAAGAACAGACAATACAATGGCTAAGAAGAACAGACAATACAATGGCTAAGAAGAACAGACAATACAATGGCTAAGAAGAACAGACAATACAATGGCTAAGAAGAACAGACAATACAATGGCTAAGAAGAACAGACAATACAATGACTAAGAAGAACAGACAACACAATGGCTAAGAAGAACAGACAATACAATGGCTAAGAAGAACAGACAATACAATGGCTAAGAAGAACAGACAATACAATGGCTAAGAAGAACAGACAATACAATGGCTAAGAAGAACAGACAATACAATGGCTAAAAAGAACAGACAATACAATGGCTAAGAAGAACAGACAATACAATGGCTAAGAAGAACAGACAATACAATGGCTAAGAAGAACAGACAATACAATGGCTAAGAAGAACAGGCAATACAATGGCTAAGAAGAACAGACAATACAGTGGCTAAGAAGAACAGACAATACAATGGCTAAGAAGAACAGGCAATACAATGGCTAAGAAGAACAGGCAATACAATGGCTAAGAAGAACAGACAATACAATGGCTAAGAAGAACAGACAATACAATGGCTAAGAAGAACAGACAATACGATCGCTAAGAAGAACAGACAATACAATGGCTAAGAAGAACAGACAATACAATGGCTAAGAAGAACAGGCAATACAATGGCTAAGAAGAACAGACAATACAATGGCTAAGAAGAACAGACAATACAATGGCTAAGAAGAACAGACAATACAATGGCTAAGAAGAACAGACAATACAATGGCTAAGAAGAACAGACAATACAATGGCTAAGAAGAACAGACAATACAATGGCTAAGAAGAACAGACAATACAATGGCTAAGAAGAACAGACAATACAATGACTAAGAAGAACAGACAATACAATGGCTAAGAAGAACAGACAATACAATGGCTAAGAAGAACAGACAATACAATGGCTAAGAAGAACAGACAATGCAATGGCTAAGAAGAACAGGACAGAAAGACAAATAACTATCAATAAAGCACTATACAGAAGAAAAAATGAGGAATACGAATTCCACAAACACGGCCGATGAACTATGGTGCTCCTGAACACTCCCTGCTCCATTAGTTGTACCCATCGTGTTACTCTTGTCGCAAACCCGTTGAAAAGGCGGTTTGAAAGAGGACGCCATTGTGATTACGACATGCGTAACCATCCCATCGTAATTTGTGAAACTGATATTCCGTTAGGGTAAACCAACTCATGATGGCGACAGTAAAATATTTAATCTAGTAGGATAGAATGGAAGCACAAAAAGTACCCATTGGAGTACCAACAGCCTGTCGAAGACACGGGCTTAACACGTAACACATATACAGTGTAGTGGCAATAAGAAAATCCAGGATTGTGAAATGTCGATCAGTGTATCTTTTCTAAAATCAACAGTTTTTAACAATGGGAATCTTATATGTTTCCTAAATCAGGTTAATGACATTTACGCGTGTAATTTGTACTGAAGAAGCTAAATTGAATTAAATTTAATTCCTTTAAGCCCAGTTGTAATTTAAGATGAAGGATTGTAATATATATATGCATGCAGCAAATAGGTCAAAGTTTTAATATTGTCGCAGCATAAAAAGAAACTGGGTTTAATGAACCCCAAACATGTTTGAAGATCCACGTCAGATTCACGGCATTTCCCGGGGTAGTTAGTGACACAGACTTCTGAAGGCCAAATTATACTAATTATAAATTTTATATTATAATTTGGAAAGAGAGAAAGAAGCCTGGTATATCTTTTTTTCCTGAATAAAGATAATAGCAAAACAAAAAAAGCAAAAAACAAAAACAAGCAAATAAATCAAACAAATAAACAAAACCAAAACAAATAACAAAGACTTTACTTGAGATTGTCATAAGTCAATTCCGAAGATTGATAGGTTCGTGCCAGTTAGCCTTCCAACAGGTATATTTGGAATGTTGCTTGAAAGAATATACTGTATAACTGTAGTTGCTTATTTTATTCAAATCCTAGAATTATAGTTGCAGATATTCTAAAAGAAACTACACTTTTTCATAGTGTTAGATTATTTTATACAATGTATCAACACTAAGATTGTCAGTTTATTGCTTTTCAATTATAGTATTTTTGCTAGGCAGATCTTGGCTCCTCACCTTTGATTTTCAGAGAGGTGGTAAAATGTCACAATTTTATGATAATGGTCTGCTGAGTGTTTTTGTGCACATTTTTGTATATATATGTTGTTTTTATAATATACTTTGTCATTTTTAATAATAAAATGGCCTATTTCAATTCACACTTGGTTTTTTGAGTTTGCATAGAAAATCAAACATAGCAGAAGTCTGTCAGAGACGAGGTGACAAAATATATATATATATGTATTCTCTTAAACCATTGTTAAACATATAGAGATACTTAAAACATATAGAGATACCTAAAACATATAGAGATACTTAAAACATATAGAGATACTTTAAACATATAGAGATACTTAAAACATATAGAGATACTTTAAACATATAGAGATACTTAAAACATATAGAGATACTTTAAACATATAGAGATTCTTTAAACATATAGAGATACTTAAAACATATAGAGATACTTAAAACATATAGAGATACTTTAAACATATAGAGATACTTTAAACATATAGAGATACTTTAAACATATAGAGATACTTTAAACATATAGAGATACTTTAAACATATAGAGATACTTAAAACATATAGAGATACTTAAAACACATAGAGATACTTAAAACATATAGAGATACTTTAAACATATAGAGATACTTTAAACATATAGAGATACTTTAAACATATAGAGATACTTAAAACATATAGAGATACTTTAAACATATAGAGATACTTTAAACATATAGAGATACTTTAAACATATAGAGATACTTTAAACATATAGAGATACTTTAAACATATAGAGATACTTAAAACATATAGAGATACTTAAAACATATAGAGATACTTAAAACATATAGAGATACTTTAAACATATAGAGATACTTTAAACATATAGAGATACTTTAAACATATAGAGATACTTAAAACATATAGAGATACTTTAAACATATAGAGATACTTTAAACATATAGAGATACTTTAAACATATAGAGATACTTTAAACATATAGAGATACTTTAAACATATAGAGATACTTAAAACATATAGAGATACTTAAAACATATAGAGATACTTAAAACATATAGAGATACTTAAAACATATAGAGATACTTTAAACATATAGAGATACTTTAAACATATAGAGATACTTTAAACATATAGAGATACTTTAAACATATAGAGATACTTAAAACATATAGAGATACTTTAAACATATAGAGATACTTAAAACATATAGAGATACTTAAAACATATAGAGATACTTTAAACA